>CAUYRH010050778.1:0-13751 GCA_963574655.1 Perodicticus potto | reverse complement strand
AGTTTCAGTCTTCTACAGGTCACCAGCCAGTTCACCCAGCACCATTTGTTAAATAGGGAATCTTTTCCCCACTGAATGTTTTTAATTGGCTTGTCAAAGATCAAATAATGGTAAGTAGCTGGGTTCATCTCTTGGTTCTCTATACTGTTCCATACATCTACTTCTCTGTTTCTGTGCCAGTACCATGCTGCTTTGATCACTATCAATTTGTAGTATAGTCTGAGGTCTGGTAGTGTGATTCCTCCTGCTTTGTCTTTATTTCTGAGTAATGTCTTGGCTATTTGAGTTTTTTTTCTGAATCTATATAAAACAAACTATTTTTTTTCGAGATCTTTAAAGTATGACAGTGGATCTTTAATCAGATTGCATCAAAATTGTATATTGCTTTGAGTAGTATGGACATTTTAACAATGTTGATTCTTCCCAACCATGAGCATGGTTTGTTTTTCCATTTGTTAACATCTTCAGCTATTTCTTTTCTTAAGAGTTTCATAGTTCTCTTTATAGAGATCTTTCTCACCCTTTGTTAGATAAACTCCCAAATATTTCATCTTCTCTGGCACTATTGTGAATGGAATAGAGTCCTTGACTGTTTTTTTCAGCTTGGCTATTGTTGGTATATATAAAGGCTATAGATTTATGAGTGTTGATTTTGTAACCCGAGACACTGCTATATTCCTTGATCACTTCTAAGAGTTTTGTAGTCGAATCCCTGGGGTTTGCCAGATATACAATCATATCATCTGCAAAGAGTGAAAGTTTGATCTCTTCTGATTCTATATGGATATCCTTGATCACCTTTTCTTCCCTAATTGCAATGCTTAAGACTTCCATTACAATATTAAAAAGCAGTGGGCAATCCTGCCTGGTTCCTGATCTGATTGGAAATGTTTTCAATTTAATTCCATTCAATACGATATTCCCTGTGGGTTTGCTATAGATAGTTTAAGAAATGTCCCTTCTATACCAATTTTCTTAAGTGTTCTGATCATGAATGGATGTTGGAAATTATCAAAAGCTTTTATTGTATCAGTTGAGAAAATCGTATGATCTTTGGTTTTTAATTTGTTTATGTGCTGAATTATATTTATAGATTTATGTATATTGAACCAGCCTTGAGACCCTGAGATAAAACCCACTTGGTCATGGTGTACAATTTGTTTGCTGTGTTGTTGGATTCTGTTTGTTAGGATTCTGTTGAATATTTTTGCATCAATATTCATTAGTGATATTGGTCTATAATTTTCTTTTCTTTTTGGGTCTTTTCCTGGTTTAGGGATCAAGGTGATGTTTGCTTCATAGAATGTGTTGGGTAGTATTCCTTCTTTTTCTATATTTTGGAAAAGTTTGAGTAATATAGGTACTAGTTTCTCTTTAAAGGTTTGGTAGAATTCTGATGTGAAGCCATCTGGTCCTGGGCTTTTCTTTTTAGTGAGATTTTGTATAGGTGATGTTATTTCAGAACTTGATATAGGCCTGTTCAACAGAGTGTTAAAATCTCTGACTATCATGATGCTGGAGGAAATTAAGTTGTTCATGTCTGTTAGAGTCTCTCTTATAAATTGAGGGGCATTCTGGTTGGGTGCATAAATATTAATAATTGAAATCTCTTCATATTGTCTATTTCCCTTAACAAATATGAAGTGACCATCCTTATCTTTCCTTGCTTTTGTTGGTTTTAAGGCTATTGTATCTGTGAATAAAATTGCAACACCTGCTTTTTTTCTGATTTTCATTTGCTCTGAAATATAGATGAACATCCTTTTACCCTGAGTCTATATTTATCTTTTAAGGTAAGATGAGATTCTTGTATGCAGCAGATATCTGGCCTGAGTTTTTGTATCCAGTCAGCCAACCTGTGCCTCTTTAGAGGACAATTTAATCCATTTTCATTAATTGAGAATGTTGATAAGCCTGGTAGAATTTTGTGTATTGAGTTTTTCAAAAGTCCAGTGGACAGTTTTTATCCTTTCGCCACTGTGTAAGTTGGATTTTGTTCAAAAGTTTCTGAGTGAGTTTACTTTTGTGGTGGAGGATTGTGCTGGTCATTATGGAGAATATTTTGGAAAGCTGGTTTAGTTATGGGAAATTTCTTCAACATGTGAATTTCATTAAAGTATTTAATTTCTCCATCATAAATGAAACTCAGTTTACCTGGATACAGGATCCTGGGTTGAAAGTTATTTTGTTTTAGGAGATTAAAGGTCAATGACCATTGTCTTCTAGCTTGAAAGATTTCAGCAGAGAGATCTGCAGTCATTCTAATATTCTTCCCCTTGTAGATTATGGTTTTCTTATGTCTTGCTACTTTCAGAATTTTCTCCTTCATATTAATTTTAGTGAATTTATTTATGATGTGCCTGGTTGTTGTCTTATTTGGGTTGAGTCATTCTGGGGTTCTAAAACTGTCTGCTGTCTGAATTTCAGAATCTTTTGGCATGTCTGGAAAGTTCTTCATAATTTCATGAAAAAGGGCCTCTGTGCTTTGCGAAGCAACTCCGTCGCCTTCAGGAATTCCTATAAGGTGAATATTAGTTTTCTTCGAATTATCCCAAAGCTCTCTGAGAGAATGATCTGTTTTTGCTCTCCATTTCTTTTCCTCTTTGAGCACTTTGGAGCATTCAAAGGCTTTGTCCTCAATGTCAGAAATCCTTTCTTCTGCTTACTCCATTCTGTTACTGAGGGATTCTGCTGTATTTCCCAGATCTTTGAGGGCTGCAAATTTTTGTTTCAGTGTGTCAAAATCCTTGGTGATTTTACCTTTGAATTCATTGAATTCTTGAGACAACTTTTGAATTGCTCCTCAAATTTCTAATTGCAACTTTGCCTCCATTCTATTAATCTCATTTGCAATCTAAACTCTGACTTCAATTTCTGACATCTCAGCCATTTGTCTACAAATAGAATCTTCAGTTGTATCTGCCATATCGTTCCTTGGGGAAGTTGATCTACTTTGGTTATTCATGTTGCCGGAGTTTTTCCACTGATTCTGCCCCATGATTATTTACCCCATTTGGCTAGATGAGCAGATAAGGTGAAGCTGGGTTAGGGGGCTCCTGGAGTATTGAGTAACCAGCCTTTTACCCAAGAGCTGTGACTGGTGTCTCTACCTTTTCCTCCAGAGCTTTGCAAAGGACCCATACAGTGCTACGGCCTGAGACACTGGGGACTTACTTGGTGTGGTGGGGCTAAGGTGCTCTGTATTGTTTTCAGCTGGTCTCTTTCCTACTGTAGTGAGTTAGTTACTCTGGATTGAAGTCTCAGCTGTGGAGAAATACCAGCAATTAAGTCACCCACTCCCCCATGGGAAACAACTGGAAAAGGAAAATCAAACCTCCCCACAACCAGGGTATCACTTTGGATAGTCCTTGGGTGATGGGTCCAGTCCGAGAGATCTGAATCAATTGTCCTAGACAGCACCCAGTCTCAAGTGAGGGAGTTCAAAAGGTCTCTGGCAACTAAATAGCAGGGGTCTGCTGGCAGCTCAAGTATGACTCGTTGTGGTGCTTTGTGGAGTCAGAAGGACCCCCCCCCCACCATCAAATGAATTAGTATGGGAAGTTTGATGCCTCCTTCCCCACCTTGCACCTCTGTCACACCCACTCACTGGTAACCCTGCAGGGCTATGACCCAGTTCCCTCCAATGAACAGATGCTCCAGGGTCTTGAACCTGCCTGAGTCACAGAGATATCTTATTTCTCCTCAGCCAGGCCTCTGCACTCTGCCACCATTCGGGAGGGGAAGCTGAGGCTTAACAACCCTGGGTGGTTAATGGAAGCTGGGGCAGTTCACTCAGTTCCAGCCCCGCCCCTGATCAATGTTGCTGATGCTTATATTTGCACAGAATTTGTGATTCTGTCCTGGCTATATTTCCGCAGACCAGGTGCTATTTGAGTTCAAAGAAACAACTGTCACTCAGCTCCGGTCTATGCTATTGCCCTGAGCTGATGTTTCTGTTTCCCCTGCAGTCTGTGTTGGGGCTGGTGCGGCTCACACTCAGCTCAGATTTCCAGCCTACACCTGGCTGCCTTTGTCTCAGCTATGATCCCCTGAGGGCCGGGTGTTTCTTAGGCTAACTAAAGCAGTCCTCTGGCTCAGCCCCACCCTGGAAGTTTGCCATCTCTGTGCACCCATCTTCAATTTTCTGTTTAGGACCCTCCACCCAGACCAGTACTGCCTCAGGTATACCTTTTGCTCATGGGGTCTGCATTACCGTCCTAGATTTATTCTGCCAGTGTCTACTACTGGAAAAGATGCCTGGCTTTCTCTGGCTGTCCAGAGAGATAGGGGGTGTTCTTCCAAAATATCCCCAGGGGTGTGAGCCCTATTGTTCCCACTGCTGCCACTGCTGCTCTGTGCTGGGGGGCACCACCTCCCTTTACCATATGGTTCCTTCAGTCCACCATTTTCTCCTTACCCCTGTGCCACAGAATCAGCACAGACCTGCAACAGCCCACACCCTGTCCACACCTCTCGAGAAAATGCCCAAGAATCTGGACTCCATGGGGCCCAGGCTTCCAGAGCTCAGGGTGATAATGGAGGGAAGTGCTGATAGTTCAGAATTGCAGGTAGAGAATATATACAGTTTTATACAGTTTTATGCCTGGCAGGAGAGTGCCATGGCATCCTAGTAGGAGATGGAGGTTCAGTTTTTAGAGGGTCTCTCCAGTGGGATAAAATGGGAGGACATTTGAACTCTGCTCGCTTGTTTGTAGAAAGTATACTGTGAGCCATTCTCATGGGGGAGGGGATTCCCGTCAGCTTGGTGATTGATTTTGTACCTTTTGTTTGTATCCTTGGGGTTGCAACTCTCCTCAGCAGAGTTGATGTGCATTCTTCAACCTTCTCTCTTGGCTCAGCTCCAAACCATCAGCTTACTTGCTAAACTTCTGTCCTTTAACTCTCCTTCTGGATGGGAGCCTCTGTGGAAAGCTGGCTCCAGTTGGCCATCTTGCCTCTGCCCCTTGGAAATCTGCTTAATACATCTTAAATTGTACCTACCTTCAGTTTTTTCTTCTGTCTTTTCCCATCTTCTCATCCATAGAGGTTTTATTTGTTGATTTCTGTGCTTAAAAAGGAGAAAGTTTTTCCTGTCCCTTACTGCCTTTCTACCAGCTCTACCACTGTGATCACTGAGCTTAGGAAAAACATATGGGTTCATTTTCAATGTTATATTCTGTGAATTATAAAGTCTGGTGGGGAAGGGCATGATTTACATGCAGGTGTGCAGAATTATTACTAAAGGAATGGAGAGAACATTCAAAGAAAGAAGGGGACCATAACACAGATATGAGATGTGAGGAAGTTTTTGGCCTTTTGTTTTTATTTTTGAACAAAAATGGTTCCTTTACTCCTTCTCATGGAGTCCTCCCCTTTTTAGAAGGGAGGCTTGAAAGATTGGGGAGAATTGCCATGTGAAAAAGGAACCATTGCAGATACAAAAATGAACTTTCACTTGGAAATGTATGCCCAAAATATTTCTCAAGGCTATTAAATGCTTAATGTATAAAATAACACTTTAAAATCACAACCTAATTCAGCTGCAATATAATTATGAGTTCAAAGGAGAAATACACATTCATATGTTCTTGTACATATTCTCTAGTATTGGCCCCAAATAGTCATTACTGATGATTTAACACCATAAACATTCATAAAATACTCCCATTTAATAATGAGCAACATTGTTACAGAGTTAATTTCAAACTTTATCTGAAATTTTAACGGCTGGAAGTAAATCAGAGGACCTATTTTTGATTTCATTTTACCTACCCTAAAATGGCTGTTAACTTTTATTAAGGAAAACAATTTTTATAAAGAATATTTCTAATCACAACAGTATTACTAAACCAAGCCTATTTGAATTAGATCATATCATCTGTGCAAAGCTAGGTAGTTTGTTTGGAACTGAGCAGCAGTGTGGGCCTGTGTCAGTTCAGTTTCCATGCTAGACATTAGACAGCTTCCTTCACTGCAGTATGAACGCTAACATAGAGAATCTTGACTTTTTAAAAAATATTTTAGCTTCTTTGAGATTTAATTCAATTAGTAGACAATTTGCCTAATTAAAGGTCTTATTCAGTGGTTTTTATGTACAATCACAGAGTAGTTCATCCATCACCAAAATCAACTAGAAAACATTTGCACTACCTCCAAAATAAACCCCATACCTATTAGTAGTTATGACCTATTTCTTGCCAATACCCAGCCCTAGGCACCACTAATCTCATCTGTCTCCCTTTTACGCAGCCTCTGCCAGACTTTTCATGTGAATAGAATCAAACAATGTGTAGTCTGTTGGGTTCATTCACTCAGCATGATGTTTTTAAGATTCATCCATGCTGTAGCTTGTATCAGTTCATAATTTTTTATTGTTAAATAATATTACATTCTCTAGATGCACCACATTTTATTTGTCTCTCTGTCCATTGGTGGACATGTAGGTTCTTTCTCCTTTTTGTCTACTGTAATGACCACTGCTAAAAACATTTATGTACAAAAATTCATGTGGACATATGTTTTTCCCTCAGGTGTATACCTACATGTGGAATTCCTGAGTCATATGGTAACTCTATGTTTGACATTTTGAGATTTCAATAAACCGTTTTCAAAAGTGGGTGAACAAGTTTACATTTTCACAGCGTATGAGGATAACAACTTCTCTGCATCTGCACCCACACTCCTATACACCTTCTTGTTCACAGCCATCTTCATGGATGTGAAGTCTTAGCTCATGTCCCATATTTATAAATTCCTGATGGCTAACAGTGTTGAGAATCTTTTCATGTACTTACACTAGTAAGTATACTTATATGTATTCTTTGGAGAAAGGTCAATTTAGATCCTTAGTCTATTTTTAATTTTATTTTTGTATTTTTTATAAGTTAAAAAAGAGAGACTTCTATATTCCAAAGACATGTCCCTTATGAGGTGTATAATATGCAAATGCTTTCTTTTATTCCATGGGTTGTCTTTTTATTTGCATTATAGTATTTTTTGTGACACAAAATTTTTTAATTTTTATTAAGTCTAGTTTACCATTTTTTTTCTCTCATTATTGGTCCTCTTGATGTCATATCCAAAAAAAGCTTTGCCTAGCCTAAGATCACAAAGGTTTATTGATGTATTTTCTTCTAAGTGTTTTATGTGTTTTGCTTTTTCATTTAGGTTTATGATCTATTTGAGTTAATTTTATGTGTAGTGTCAGGAAGGACTCCATATTTATTCCTTTACATGTTGATACTCAGTTGACTCAATGTCATTTGTTGAAAATTGTTCATTCCCATTGAATTATCTTGAACTTTTATTGAAAATCAGTTACTGTAAACATGAGAATTTATTTCTGGTCTTTCAGCTCTATTCTATGTTTCTGCTCTTCCTCTAGTCCCACACAGTCATCTTTATTACTGTGCCTTTGTAATAAGGTTTTTTTTTTCTTTTTTTCTTTTTTTTAGATAGTTTTACAATGTGGCCCTCAGTAGAGTGCTATGGCATCACAACTCACAGCAACCTCCAACACTTGGGCTTAAGTGATTCTCTTGCCTCAGCCTCCCAAGTAGCTGGGATTATAGGTGCCCACCACAACACCCAGCTATTTTTTTGTTGTAGTTGTTTATCTGGCCCAGGACAGGTTTGAACCCACTACCGTCAGTGTATGTGGCTGGCACTGTAACCACTGTGCTATGGGCGCCAAGCCAGTAGTAGGTTTTAAAACTGGGAATTGTGATGACTCCAGCTTTGTTCATTTTCAAGATTCTTTTGTCCATTTTCAATCCCTTGAACTTCCAGAAGAATTTTATGATCAGTTTATTATTTTATGCAAAAAGTTAATTGGACTTTTGTAAAAATAAATTGTATTGGTAGGTCAATTTGGAGAACACTGTCATTATAACAGTGTTAAGCACTCTGAGTCATGAACACAGGGCATCATTTCTTTTACTTAGGTCTTCTTTAATTCTTTCAACAATGTTTTGTAGGTTTAAGTGCATATGATTTAAGATTTGCACTTCTTTTTTTTTTTTTTGAGATGTCTCAAGTTGTCACCCTGGGTAGAGTGCCATGGCGTCATAGCTCACAGCAACTTCCAACTCGGTCTCAAGTGATTCTCTTGTCTTTGTTTTTCTATTTTTAGTAGAGACTGGGTCTTGCTTTTGCTCAGGCTGGTCTTGAACTCCTGAGTTCAAGCAATCTACCCACCTCAGTCTAGGATTACAGGCATGAGCCACTGTACCCAGTCACGGTGTGCATTTCTGTTGTTAAATGTATTTCTAAACATTTTATAATTAAATTTATATGCTATTATGAATTGAATTGTTTTACGAAATATTTTCTGATTATTCATTGTGAGTGTATAGCAATATTATGATTTATTTTTGTATATGATCTTGTACCCTCCAAAATTGGTGGACTCATTTACTAGCTCTACTAGTTTTTAAATTAATTTTTTAAAATTTTCTAAAATAAGATATGTCACTTGAAAATAGATACTGTTTCACTTTTTCATTACTAATATGAATGTGTTTTATTATTGTTTAATTATTGTGCCTGAATGTGATGGAAATAACTTCCAGTCCAATACTGAATAGAAGCAGCAAGAGCAGACATCCTCATTGTTTCTAATTTTATGGAAAAAGTATTAAGTATCTTACCATTTAAATGATGATGTTAGATGCCCTTTATCAGATTTAGGAAGCTTCCTTCTATTGTTATTTTGTCGAGCATGTTTATAAAGAAGAAGTATTGGCTTTTTTCCCTGCGTATACTGAAGTAATCATAGAATAGATTAGAATCCTTATTCTATTGATATGGAACATTCAATTAAATTAAATGGATATAAAATCAAACTTGCTTTCTTGGAATAAATCTTAGTTGGTCATAGTTGATAATCCTTTTCATACGTTGCTAGACAAAGTGTGCTAATATTTTGGGAGCACGTTTGTTAAAAACCATGATAAAAGAAACATTTTAAAAAACAGATCATGCATCTACCCTTGCCTTAGTTTTATTTAACATGTTTGGCATTAGCAGCAAAAATGAGGAGACATAGATGTGAAAGAAATATTTGGTATCTTAAATACACCTGTACCTTAGTGGCATGGCTAAAGACACACATGATATACAAAAATTGTACCAATCCTAAGCACCAGGTCATAGCCAGAGTGAAATATTTTTTTTTAATCTGAACTACATGTTCCAGAAGTATAGGTAGGTCCCCCACCTCCATTGTGAGATACAGATAAGGATTTATATCTATTGACTATCCATCATCTAATGATCACAACATTACACCTTATTTGTCAAAGCACGCTATTTTCTAGGTCTCATCTGCAAATCAAGGATGCTTACAGGCAACTCCTGTCTTGAAAGAAGAATGCATATTTTACTGCAAAAGGCAAAATTATTTAATATTATGACACAGAAAACTATATTTTGAGTAAGCTTATCAGTCACATAAAATATGTGTAATGAGATTTCCTTGCAAATTCAAAGGAGATTTTATCAATGGGGAATGAAACCAGACTGTTCATGGAGGAGGCTTTTCAAGAAGTATGATGTAAATCTTGAGTAGGATTTCATTGGGCTACCTTGGAAAAGAAGGGATTTAGTAAACATAGCCAATATGGAGCCTGATGCAGTGACTCACGCCTGTAACCTTAGCACTTTGGGAGGCCTAGGTGGATGGATTGCCTGAGCGCAGTAGTTTGAGAACAGACTGAGCAAGAGTGAGACCCTGTCTCTACCAAAATATAGAAAAAAAAAAAAGTGGTGGGCACCTGTAGTCCCAGCTACTCAGTAGGCTGAGGCAAGAGGATCATTTGAGCCCAGAAGTTTGAGGTTACTGTGAGATATGATGATGCCACAGAACTCTAGCCAAGGCCACTGAGTGAGACTTTCTCTCCCTCTCCTTCTCTTTCTCTCTCTCTTAAAAAAAAAAAAAAAGCCAAGATGGGGTAAACATCATGAACAAAACTTCCAAGGCAGGAAAGTATGGGTGGAACATCAAACAGTTCAGTTTGGCTAAAAAGAAAGTGGCCAAATGTTCTGCTAGAAGGTTTGACAAAGGAGACCACATTATGGGAGCAGGAAAACTGTCCTGAGATGCTCAGCCTCCACTGGCAGGTGATGCCCCCCAGTGCTGTGTCCCCTGAGAGGCTCAGCCTCCACTGGCAGGCGATGCCCCCCACTGCTGTGTCCCCTGAGAGGCTCAGCCTCCACTGGCAGGCAATGCCCCCACTGACATGTCTCCTGAGAGGCTCAGCCTCCACTGGCAGGTGATGCCCCCCAGGTGCTGTGTTCCCTGAGAGGCTCAGCCTCCACTGGCAGGTGATGCCCCCCACTGCCGTGTCTCCTGAGAGGCTCATCCTCCACTGGTAGGTGATGCCCCCCACTGCCATGTCTCCTGAGAGGCTCGGCCTCCACTGGCAGGTGATGCCCTCCACTGCTGTGTCCCCTGAGCATGTACTGCAGGATGGCCTGTCCATATCTGCTTGATGGGCAGCACACTTACACTTATTTGTAAAGACTTTGACCCAAACAAAGGCTGTCTAGTAAAGAAACGTCCAGATTGTGGCAGTCAGCCTGGGTTCTCTTCTGGAAAACAAAGGGAAACATGGTTTATCTTGGCAACAGAAGGGGTTTGCTTATATTAATTCAGGACTTAATAGCAAGCTAAGCCATAGGGAGCTGTTGTCATGATGAAAAACACCACTGGAATCCTCCCAGAAAAGGTGCTTCTAATGTAAAAGACCTCAGGGAAAGGTTTCTGGGGAATCCATAATTAAATGTCACATCATGGCAAGGACAAAGGGGGAAAAATGACCCTCCTTAGAAAATGGCAAAATATAAATGCCTGGTCAAAATATTTTTATAACTTACTTTTAAAAAGCCTGAAGAGTCTCCTAATCAGTGGTTCTCAACCTGTGGGTCACTATCCCTTTTTAACAATGAAAATACATTGTGGCATTAGGAAGGTTGAGAACCCCTGCTCCTAATGGCCTGGACTTCCAGTCAACCAGCTTCATCAACTAACCTGCTTTTGTTAACAAAACAAAGGTCGTAAATGCATTTCAGCTTTGCTTGGCTAGATAATATGTGTGGAGATTCTGAATTTATGGGTGGAATTCTATCATTCTGTACTGATGGATCAGAGAAAACTTAACAGATTGGAGCATCAGTGACTCATTTTCTAACAGTTTAAGATATATTGGGATAAAAAAAATGGTAACTGCTTCCTCACTTTCCTTTATTCAGTTTGTTTATTTAAAAAAGGAGAAAGGGGGGTGGGGGCTTGGATTGGTTTTTAGTTGTGTAGTCTGAGAAGAGAGAGAAGAGACGACCATGATTCAAAACTGTCCTTCCCAGATGGGCCCAACTCACTGGAATAAGCATGAGAACCACTGTAAAGGCAGGTAAATTAACACAAAATACTTAGTCCTGGAGTCTACATAGAAGCTGAGGAATTGAAATTTGGGATATCACTGAACTAGGTAGTTAGAAAGAGATCAGTGATTTTGTAATGTACTAGGTTTAATCTGTATTAGAGGCAATTGAAAAATTATGCCTTCTTTATTCTTTAACGCTGGATTTCTACAGTTTCTTCTTAGGTGAGTTTGACAGTTAAAAAATGGGTCATGTTTTGCACATTGTACAATAGAGGAGAGTTTTTTCCCATAGAATAAATAAAGCTCTGAATGGTGAAGTCAAGATCTTCCATTTTAAAAACCCACATTTTAACCAAAGCTCTTTCTAATCCTCTCACTCTGCCTTTGTCCAAAGAAATACTGATTGGAAAGAAAAGAAAATAAATTGTAAACAAAAAGAAAGAAAACGTCAAGGATAGAAGTAAAAACAACAGTGAAACTTAGGGAATTAAGAATATGAAAAACTAAGGCAATAATGATGTGTGCGGTGAACCTGTGCCCGCTTTTCCTCATACCACAGTTCCTGGGTGAGGTAGCACACATATGTGTCATTCTCAGATAATGACAAATTTGGGGATTGAAAAAGAAAAGGAAAAGATAAATCGCTCCCTGTAACTAGAAAAGCTGTGTGTACAAGGTAAAAAGGTAAGGATTAGCACTGACAGAGAAGGAAGAAACGGAGGTAGATGAGGTGTGGGATCCAGAGGGAATCGTTCTCTGTCCTGTGACGACTTCGAGGCCCCCGGAAATAGTTCTGACCTTGCACAACACAGTATTACCAGCATGCAAAAGTGCACTACTCGATTTATGAAAACTCCTAGCATACAGGTATGCAATTAGTTATGAAAATGACTAAATACACAGAAGTTTTATTTAGTCTACATTTTATAAACTAATATGAAGATAGGAGTATATAAGCACTACATCTAAAATATGGTTTAAATCAATATTCCATTGATATTCCATTGACTTACTGTTTTGTTTCCATTAAGTGGAATTAACTATATTCTGGTGCCTCCTGTTGTGTCTAGCACATAGCAGGAATAAATAGCTATTTCTTGTGTTAATACATAAATAACTTCTATTCCAGTTCCTTCACAGGCAAGATGACATTGTTAACAATATTCCTTGTTAACCCACTGGGGACAAGGGATTGAAATGGCATGAGGAGGGCTCCTGAGCATCTTCTCACTGACTGTGGTCTTCTGTGGCAGCAATCCAATGCAGGGGAAGCATAGTCAGGATCCAGTTGAACACCTCCAAGCTTCCAGACTGGGGAAACTGAGGAAACTTCTATCCCTGAGGAAGTCGAGCATATATCCACAGCCTGCACCCTCAAATCCACCCTCCTTGATGGAGTCTGGCCTTCCCACTCCCTCCAGGAGGGCTATGAGCAAGCAGCACTGGTCTCAACTCAATTTTCACATCAACAAAGTCACAGAGATGTCAACTCACTCTGTGATTTTTTCCATCCTTCTTGAAATAGGATTTGCTTCAACCTTCTCTCTGCTTTTCCAGGAGCCCATTCTCCTTTCTTCCCTCCAAGGATAGCCAGATTACATCTTCTTAGAAATCTACAGCATGTATATATTCCCTTTACAAGGCTTCCAACAGTTTTACTTTGAAATTAAAACTCCTGCAATCATTAGCAAGTATCCTGGGAAAGGAGAGAAATGTGATTAGGAGAATCTGTTAATATCAGGGGATGTCACTATACTAGATCATAAATATGTAGTTTTTCTATTTGTCCCAATTGATTAAATATTATTAATATCTTCTCCAAAATACTTTGTTTCACTAAATGGAAAAAAGTAAGGAATATTTTTCTAGCTCCCACTACATGCTGTATACTGTAGAACTTCTGTAAGCTGACCACCAAGGGACGGTAACCCACTGGTCCCCAGCGGAGGTGTGTAGTTGACCGCGGAACTTAACTGATCAGGGACACAGAGGAAAGTATTGCACACAGAATGATTGATGAAAGGGAGACTGGTGCTCGCTCAGGCACTCAGAGACAACCCACATTTATTGGGAGTTTTTGTACACACTGATCAGATAAACGTATAGGAATAGAAAAAGGAAGGAATAATAATGAAACAGCAGAAGCTGCCATGAAAATTCTTTGTTCAGCACAGAAGCTGCTGGATACATATATAGTTAATCTAAATTAAACATACTTTCTCAACATGCAGCTGCAGGCTTAACCACAACGGTGTCTGGCTGTCTGTTCTGACAGAAGTTCCTCAAAACTTGAAGCTTGGCCATAAATAAAAAGAGAAAAAGACAAAGCACCTCTTCCTGTAACCTCTGCAAGTTCCCAACCCCCAGCTT
>CAUYRH010050777.1:0-23699 GCA_963574655.1 Perodicticus potto | reverse complement strand
TTCCATGGTATACATGTACCACAATTTATTAATCCATTCGTGGGTCGATGGGCACTTGGGCTTCTTCCACGACTTAGCAATTATGAATTGGGCTGCAATAAACATTCTGGTACAGATATCTTTATTGTGGTGTGATTTTTGGTCTTCCGGATATATACCTAGTAAAGGAATTATAGGATCGAATGGCAGATCTATTTTTAGATCTATAAGTATTCTCCAAACAGCCTTCCCAAAGGAATATATTAGTTTGCATTCCCACCAGCAATGTAGAAGTGTTCCCTTTTCTCTGCATCCACGCCAGCATCTCTGGTTTTGGGATTTTGTTATGTGGGCTAATCTTACTGGAGTTAGATGATATCTCAAGGTAGTTTTGACTTGCATTTCTGTGATGATTAAGGATGATGAGCATTTTTTCATGTGCTTGTAGGCTGTGTGCCTGTCTTCTTTAGAGACGTTTCTCAGTATCCAATGTACTCAGCCCTACTATGAAGCTAATCTATAGCTTTCATATGAAGGCTAAAACCCAGTTATAGCACAAGAAATGGGGAAAGGGGCAAGGGAGGGGAGGGGAGGGGGGAGTATGGGGGAGGGAGAGTGATTGGTGGGGCCACACCCACGGTGCATCTTAGAAGAGTACAGGCAAAACGTACTAAATGCTGAATACAAATGTCTTCATACAATAACTAAGACAATGCCATGAAGGCTATGTTAAGCAGTTACATGAAAATATTTCAGATTGTATATGAAACCAGCACATTGTACCCCTTGAAAAAGAAAAAAGCAAAAACAAAAATTAAAAGATGTCTCAACACATCTTCCAACTTAATAATTCTGTACTATTCCCTAATTGGCTGATTATTTGTCAGTATCTATCTGGATTACATTTCAACTTAACCTTAGTTGAAAAATATTTAATGCACTTTCACAACTTTAATGTATTGCTGATGTCTTACATGTCTTAACTAAGTAAAAAAAAATTTAAAGTAAAAGGGAGTATCTCTTCTGATAGCTAACGTCAAAAGATACATTGAACTTAGTTTTACAGCCTGTTAAGAAGCTAAAATCTAGACCAAAAAAGAGATAATAAATAAGCAAAAGTATTTATTTAACCAGAAGCATTGAGAATTCTATTGAATTATATATATGATGAGAAAATTGTAGATTATAGTGAAAATTTTTTCTTAAAATTTAACAATACTAACCTCCTTTAAGCCTCTCCAAGAAAATCAAAACAAATCACAACAAATTCTATGTACATGACAATAAACAGACTTCATTATCCATTTCTTAAAGGGAACTTTGATATACATTACAATTTTTATAGTTTCAGAACAATTTTTCCTTTATAGTGTATAGGTACTTAGAGTTGAAAGCATTAACTCTAAAATTAAAAAAATTCCATTGGGAGTAATTGTCTATTCTCATCTTACTCTCCACATCATTTGCATCGTTTATTTCTCAGGGGTATTAGGTTGCTATGCTTGAGTGTTATCTACAAAAATGCTATTAAAGAATGACATTATAAGAAATACATTGACACTTTTTAATCTGTGTTAGTGTAATACATTAACACTTTTTAATCTATGTAAGATTACTTCTCAACTCCCAAGTAAAAAAGCAGGGTGAATTTCTATTTCTTAAGGTATTTTTATCTCTGAATTATTCATCCAAAATATGAGTTACCCACAGATTTTATGAGATGAAAACTATAATTATTTGTGTAAGGCAAATAGATATATGAAAAAATTATTATGAAAATAAAAGTCATTCCTATAGTTTTTCTGGATATTTTTCATTATACATACAATCTTTGGCTCATGAGCTAAAAGGAATTTTCTACATTCTTCGATCCTTTCATAATTTTATTCCTAAAATTCTACATAGAAGAAGAAATAAAAAATTTTTAAATTCTTTTTTATATTTATGTTTTAATATTTTCAATTGATTTGGGGGATAAATTTTAATCATGTTTACTTCTCTGCCAAGTCATGGCAAGTCAAAAAGAGGAATTAGAACTTTAGAGTATCTTCTTTTGAGATAATGTGAACTAGCAGTTGTAAGTTGTATTTTGACATCAGTAGTCACCTTGTCTCACTAATTGGAATACCAAGCCTTGGTAAACAAAAAATGTAGGATATTCTACCCAAGCCACACTAAACAGGCACTTTCAATGGAATACTGGTAATCTTTTTATGTGTACATACACGTGGGTATGTGTGTATTCAGAGATTATGCACTCACAAATCCACTAACCAGCTATATGCAATGTTTTTATTATATCAAAATAAACCTCAATTTCTGGTTCAAGTTCCCATGCCAACTTTTTCACTTATAAATGGTATAACTCAGAAATATTATTTAATCTCTTTTGAATTGTAACTCCTCTATAATTGAAGTTATAATAATATCCACAGAAATTATAGTTGTGTGATGAGAATAAAATAAGAGGAATCCTTTTAATGAATGTTATTATTTCTCAATAAGGAGAGTAAAATAATTTCTTTCATTTGAGTATTTGTTTCTTTTACTTCTTATATCTAAATAGCTCAGTTAATATTTCATGTCAATTATCTATATTAACATCAGTAATGACATCATTTTTCTATTTAACTTTCCCATAAATTCACAAGTGTCTTCTGAGATATCTCTTGCTCTTATTGCAAAGTCTGTTCAGGGCAAAAGAGCTTTCTACCACTTACCAACACACTCTAGGGAACAGAAATATTTCTGCTACTCATGCACCATTCTAAAGACATTTTGAGAGCCTATTTTACCAAAAACACTAGAATATGTGTTTTTTTTTTACTCCCTGGGCATTTTATGCCTTCACGGAATGAAAACCTAAAGGTAAAGAAGAAAGATAGAACCTACAAATCCCTATGTACTCACTATCCAATTCCACCAATTCATTCTTTCTTGCTGTAATTTCTGAAACCAGAATTATTTACTGAATATATCCCTTGAGCTTGAGCAGCGGTTTTCAACTCAAGTAAATTTAAGAAAATTGTAATTCATTTCTAAGTTAACATCTACATTCTTATTCTATGTTTAAGAATCTGCAAAGGGCGTAATTTCTAGTGGGGTATATATTTCAACATTTTCAAATAAAATAGTTATATCTCTTGCTAGAAAATAAATATGTCTATTCAACATACTATAGGAAGTCATAGACAGAGTAATCAGGAAAGGGAAAGCAGTAAAGGGCATACAAATCAAGAAAGAGGAAGTCAACCCATCCCTGTCTGCTGATAATTTAATCTTATCTCTAGAAAATCATAAAGACTCCAACAAAAGACTCCTAGAATTGATACATAAATTCAGCAAGGTCTCAGGTTGCAAAATCAATGTACATTTGTGAGTAGTAATTCTGTATACTAAAAACAGTCAAGATGAGAGTCAAATCAAGAAGTAAATATACTTATAATACCTGCACAGAAAACAAAATATCTAGGAATATACCAAGCCAAGGAGGTGAAAGATCTCTACAAGGTGAACTACAAAATATTAATGACATAAATCATAGTTGACAAGAACACATGGAAAAATATCCTATGCTCATGGATTGGAAAAATGAACATTGTTAAAATGTTCACACTGGCCAGGCATGGTGGTTCTTGCCTGTAATCCTGGCACCCTGAGAGGCCAATGTAGGTGGATGGCTTGGCCTTGGGATTTCAAGACCATCCTGAGCAAGAGACAGATTTGTCCCTACTGAAAATAGAAAACTTAGCCACATGTTGTGGTAGGTGACTATAGTCCCAACTACTCAGGAGTCTGAGGCAAGAAGATCCCTTGATCCCAAGATCTTGAGGTTGCTGCGACTTATGATGCCAGGGTACTCTACTGAAGGTGACAAAGTTACACTATCTCTAAACAAATAAGACTCATTCAGAAGCCCTAGTTACAGTTGTTACTTTTATTGTTGCTCATGTTTCCTTATGTCCCTGTCACCGGCTGGCAGACAATCTGACAATCATTATCATGATGTGAATCTTGTGGGTCTTCTTCATTTGTTTGTCCTAAAGTTTTTTTTTTTACCCCAAACCAAGAGCTTGCTCTTAACTTACTCTTTCCTTATGTCAAATTCTCTCTTCATTCACTGGCAACCTTAGAGTTCCCACTCTGACGCTTAGATTCTTCACCCGAGGTGTCAACTCTCATCCTCAGACTTAGAAGCATGACTTTTCCTAAGACTCCTCAATACCCCATACTGCACCCTCATACTATTTCTGTCCTGGCCACACTCCAGGCTTGGCCGGTTAGGCCTGAATTTATATTGGTGGAGAATCTAAGCCTGTGCTAGTCACCTCACAGAGCATCAGTCACATCACCATCAGAACTCCCACCACCGTCATGCTCATACAAATAACAATTTAACATTGATTCATCATTCCCTGTGAGCCTTTCTACATCACAGCATATGCTATACATAAATGTCTGCTTCCCTCATGGGATCTTCTGAAGTAAGTACTGGTAACCTATTTTACAAATAGCAAAACTCGAGGTTTGTATGCATTACAACAACCATTGTAACAAGATTTATAGGAATCTAGGTAATATTTGCATTAGGTCAGGAAGTCAGAATAACTAGCTTTGGATATCTAGGTTAGTAATTTCTAGTTAAATAGGCCTGAAATTATTATTATAATAATAATCTCATGTGGCTACTGGCAAGATTAATTGAGATTATTCATACAAAGTGCTTAGAATTTACTGAGATATACAACGTATAATGCATATCAGATAAATGTTGGCATTTTATTGCTATGACTCTGAAGCTGGGAATACCAGTTATTAATGATTTCATCAAATATTAACTGAATACTTACTATGTGCATGGCCATATTTTAACCATTGATGTCAAAGCAGCAGCAAACAAAAGCAAAGTCTCTGCTTTTATGAAGCCACCTTTATGGAGGGGAAATAAAGAGACAGACAAAAAAATTACGTAATAAATTAGGTTCAGATAATTGTTATTCAGAAAATTAAAAAAATATAAGGGAATCATGTAAAAATTAGGGGAAAGGATATTCCATGGAATGGAACGAATCAATAAAACACGCTAGGGTGAAAACAATTCTGGCAGTCTTCGGGAAAAGAAAAAACCCAAACAAAAACTAAAACTTGTGTGGCTGGATCTAAGTAAAAGAGCAAAAGTCAGAAACAAGATGGGATCTACAAGGTATAGAAACCAAGTCACTTGGGTCTTGATAACCATGGTAAGAAGTTTAGGTTTGTTTCCAAGAATTATAAAAACCACGGTGTCTAATGATGTGACAAGAGTGATTCCATTCAGTATAACACATTAATGACCGTGTCTTTATGGCCATTTTAGGGGAAGAATGAAAACAAAGAGAATAGAAAGAACAACCTGGAGTCCAAAAAAAATTTTAAAAAGAGCATGTAGCTCTGACAGATTTAAGTATTTACTTTCAGTCATTATAATCAACTTGTAGCATACCCCTCCTGTAGTGCACTTTTGAAATGAGGAGGAATGATTTGAAACAGCATTCATCCCATGAGTGTAAAGAAGCATTTGTTGGGTGGTAGCCACAGAACAAAAAAAGGAATACAAAAAGAGGTCAAGAAGAGGCTTGTAGAAATCCCCAGAGGTGATGCTGGAGCTAGAATCTACAGAAGCCGTCAGAATAAGAAATTTATTACCCAGTAATGTAGTGAAGATTTCATTCATGCCCTGAGTTATTTTTTTGTTTTCTCTGTGTTGGCTTTCCACTTTCTCACCTATCCCATTAATTTTACTTGCCAGGCATATTCTCAATTCTATATCTGACGTTTCAACAATTTCCTTTTGGTTGAAGTCCATTGCCGGAGCTCTAGTTTGATCCTTTGGAAATGTCAAAGCACTCTGTTTTTTCATCTCAGGGGAGTTCTTCTGCTGGTTTCTTTCCTTCTGGAACCTGCTCTGTGAGCCCAAACAGATGGCCATGTAGTACACATGTTCTACTCTGCTGGGGACTCTTCCCACTAAAGAGCAGGGGAAATGTCACCAGGTGGCAAGTTTGAATCCTACTCCAGAGACTAAGCCAGCAGGTGAGGGGCAGGTGTGCTGTGAGTAATTAACACTGTGCTCTCTTGCATCTCCCTGTTCCCCTGGGGTTGTCACAGGTGGGTGACGTGAGGTGGGCATGTGGCAGGCAGTGTTTGGCAGGAAGGTGAGGAGAGGGCGACCTGAGCTCAGCGGCCTGGGTATTCTCCCCACCTGTGTCAGCGGAGGTGATGTGGTCATTCACCCTGACCTGGTCCTTTGGTAGTGGTCCTACCTTGGTGGCAAAGGCAGGAAACAGGGCTACCATGCATGCAGTCCATCTGGTTCCAAGGCAGCTGTATTTGGGCATGGCCACCCAACTAGTGGCATCAGGCACAGGATTTGTGGGTGCCTCATCTGCCTGCCCTGCAGTTTGGGCGCACTTCACTCAAGCCTGGGATGCGCCAGAACTCCCAACCTCTCCACTCCCTTCTCAGCACAGCTGGGGTGATGTGGGGGCAGCAGTAATGATCTGACCTCAGTCAGGACCTCAGAATGGCACTAGCGGCAACACCCAGAGTTCAGGAAACAGTGGGACCCTGTCGTGCCCTCTCTGTAGAGCAAAGCCCCACCGGACAACATCTTGGGTCAGCTTCCTAGAGGGGAGGGGTCCTCCCGTAGCTACAATTGCTACATCTGCAGGGGAAGTGTGGAGCCCCAGGAGTGTGGAGCCTTCTGACCCTTCTCTGTGTCCAAGACCCTTTCTAGATCTCACAGAGCAGGTCACTTCCCTTCTTCCCTTTGGCCCCTATCAACACGGCCTTGATTCCCAGTGCTCTCTCCTAAGCAAAGGTCTGAAGGGGACTATGGACTCTGCGCTTGGTGTCTTCTTCCAGAGAGCCTGCCCATAGCGCAATCTACCTTCAATCTACCTTTCAATCTACCTTCTTGTCTCTTCCCTCTGCTACTGGGAATTGTAGAAGGGTTGAACAATGCAGATGCTTTGAGGATTTAGAGAATATTTAAGGAGACATGAGAGCAAACATGTGCTGTGATTGATTGATTAATGCCCTGACTGTTTCCCAAAGAATCTGAGAGACATAATCTAGTGTGAGGCAAAGCATTAATGTCATGAATTTGTTTAATATAGTTACTGCCTTGACTTCCATTTTTAGGCCTGACAAGTTGTTGGAAAGCCAGCTGTACCCTGTCTCCTTTGGCCTAGACAATCCTTCCCTTCCTTGTGTGGTGGTTTGCAACATAGCCCTCTTGTTCCTCATCTTACAGAAAAATCCAACCTACCCTACAGCTGCCAATCATGGTAATATCTAATGGTCAACACCATTACATATTAGATATTTACACCATATTAGTGTAAATAAGATCCCCATTGGTGAATGTATTCTTTAAACTTTCCAATCCACAACCTCCGCAGAAAAGCCTAAGAGATATCATTAATTCACCCAGCCTAACAAAGGTATGGTCCCATTGAGCTCCCTCTCATTCTTTTTCACACCCTCTTTCTTTCTGGCTCCTCATGCTTCATTCATTTGTTGAGCACCCTGATACTCCCAGACTTCTGTCAGCATCATGGTGGCACCCCCATCTCACTGAGACCTGTAAGTAATAAATTTGTTGTGTTTCATGCACTTCTGTTTTATTTCCTCATTATGTCTCACCTGACCAACACCACAAGATGAGCCTAATTTCTGGTCAGGGCTATCCTACACAATGGCTATCTGGGCTTATGCCATTCTTAAGAGGGAGACCTTAAGAACAAATTAAACTATACCAGTAGGAATCACAATAGTAATGAGGTCTTATGTTTTTTCTCAATGATGCAGTGGGGACACTGAGACAAGTCTTTATGATAGCATTTATGTGTAAAAAACACAAAGAAATCACCTGATATGTAGATTTTGGCTAACTGAATAATAATGTTTTTGAGTAATGTGACCTTTTGCTTTGAGGATTGTATAAAACAATAAAGCTCATGTTAATAGGATGTTTGCTAGTACTCAGAGATTGTGGTTTACACGCATTATCTTGTTTAATGCTCATGTTCCAACTTAGGAAGTAGGCACTGTTATTATTTAATTTTTTCTGATAAGGAAACTAAGGCACAGTATTAAGAAACTTGACGTTAATGAGAGTAAGTAGAATATTCTGAACTATGATGCCCTATTACATTATAGAGAGCCATCCACAGATGTTTTGAGACTCCAGAAGTCCTGAATATAGATCATTTTTGTATAAAATATTAGCATGATATTTATAAATCAAGAGTTCTTGCTTTGTTTTCCTATATATAGATATTTGCATCTGCGGATAATAGTTTTACCATAAGGTATCAGAATGCCTGTTAACTAGCATACCGCAATCATTGAAATATCTAATGACAGCACTTTTTATCACAAGAAAAATCAATGATCAACACTAGGTTAAAAATATTGCCCATGTGTAGAAGTTTTCACAATATAAATATTTTAGTTGATAAAATGTTTCTGACAAATTGAATAAGTGTAGAACTTAAGAACTCCAAAAATCCAAGGGCAATACCTTTTCAGGATCCTCTGAAGCAGTAGGGGCCAGAGAACAAAGTGTTATTAATTAAATTACTCTTACAGATCAGATACTCTGAGGGAAAAGTGAGAGGGCAAGTGGAAATACCAGGGTAGTCCTGGGAGCTGTCACACACAATCATTTAATAGGTGATAAAACTGAGATAAAATGGTAATACGTTTTTTTTGTTTTGAAAAAAAGCCAGGTCCACATAAGTGGCCAAGAGATAGTTATGCAGTGTAGAAAAGTTCACAAAGACCAACAAGTTATTCTTTTCAGCTGTCAGCATCAAAAAAGTAATAGCTGAATTCTTGGGATTCCATTTCATGGCCTGGCTTCTGTTCAATTGCAGTGTCTAAGTGGACCAGATTTTTGAGCCAGTCTCATTTGGCTTTGCTCAGCTACACATGGCTTCAGTGTGAAACAGAGCCAAAATGACAGGAGAATATGCTTTTTTTTTTCAATCTCCATTTTCAACTTGGTGAAGCAATGAACACTTTACCCATAATGTCACAACAATAACTTTCTCTAAATTTCTCAGCAGTAGTTGAGAATTATCTTGTCAACTATCCTATCTATTTAAATAGTGACATTGTTAAAATAGACAGTGGTTATCTGGGAGACAGTCAGCCAAAAGTGTAGAGGAGAGAAAACTCATCTAAGAAAACTAATTGTAAATATCAAGTTTGTTCTCCGTTGTGCCTCTTTGTAGAGATGCTCGCATTTAAGTCCTGATAATAGAATAGCTATAACTCTGGCCTACCCAAACAATTATCTTACTCTCCTCCAAACTCCCTTCTTCACCCCACTCTCTCTTGCCTATATCTCCTCAGTTCTAGGGCTTTTAAAACTTGAATGTCCATAAATCACCTCTGAGCCTTGTTAAAAGGTAGCTCTTCCTTCACTAGGTCAGGGGTTGATCTGTAGGTTCTACATTTCTGACAAAACTCTAAAGCATGTCCAGGCTTCTCTTCTGTAGGACTTGCTTGGAGTGACAGGGCTCTGTTTTACTTTTATATTTGATGACTGAGAGTGGGGAGGTAGGTTTTAAAGGAAGAGAAGATAATTTCTTTTTGCTTTTATCCCCATTCTTCAGGGTGGAATGAGTGTTTTTTGTTTGTTTGTTTGTTTGTTTGTTTTTTCCTCTGCCAACAGAAATAGTCTTCTACTGGGACAGCTGAGGGAACTTCTAGGTGATACACATTACCTTTGTGTAAAATCACCTGTCTCTTTTGAAATAATATATGGAGAAAAGTTCTTCAAGAAACCTAATTTTGCATACTTTTTACACCAATCATTCACTAAATTTAAATGCTGTTTTATTATACATAATTTGAAAAAGAAAAACAACTTAAAATAACTTTTTGTCAAGACATAATCTGAATTGTGTTAGTAAGATTAAGACCAGTGTTGAGTTGAATGGTCTCTCCAGAATAAAGAGTTTGGGGAAAAAGCCCTTGATGTGTAGCATTTGTCCACTTCTACGTGTAAATGCAGTACTACCATTAGGGCCAAGCTCAGCCTTCTCAACATGAGGTCTCTGAATGAAAAACTGGGAAAAGTTTCACAGTGGCCTTCAGAACTGGTAGAGGAGATAGTTGAACCTATAAGGAAAAATGAAAAAACCCAAGGAAAATGACATAGGAGGAAAAATGAGTATTCTATCATTTTCTAAGAATTTTGTATATCTGTTAAGGCTTCTATTCCATTTATCTTTGTCTCATAGTTAATTTTGAATTTGTTCCATAGACCTTAGGTCATGAGTCTATTCTAAATGTCTTAGGTCTTTTATGTCTGCCTTTTTTTCCTTCCTTTTAAAAAAAAATTCAGGTTAATGTGAGAGTATAGAATCAACTAGTTTATAATATTTGCATTTGTTAGCAAGAATTTCTCTTGTAGTTGTGTCCTACATCCAAAAGGTGTACCATATACCCTTACATGGTACCCATTAAGTGGGAATACACCAGTCCCTTCCCCTCCCCTCCCCTCTCCCCCAACTTGAATTGAATTGAGTTTTTCTTCTATGTGGATGTGTATTAAATCATCTACTGGCTTCATATTATTATTGGGTACGTTGTATATTTGCTTTTCCATTCTTGTGATACTTTACTAAGAAGAAGGTGTTTCAACTCTATCCAGGTTAATATAAAAGATGTAAAATCTCCATCTTTTATATTGATGAATAGTATTTTATGGTATATATATGTATATATGTGTGTGTGTGTGTGTGCGTGTATATATATATTACAGTTTGTTAATCCATTCCTAGGTTGATGGGTATTTAGGTTGTTTCCATGTCTTGGCAATTATAAATTTGGTTGCCATAAATAATCTAGTGCAAATGTCCTTATGATAAAGTGTTTTTTTTTTTTCTTCTTTGTAGATGCCGAATAATGGGATTACAGGATCAAATGAAAGGTCTAATTTGAGTAATTTGAGGATTATCCATACTTCTCTCCAAAGAGGCTATATTAGTTTGCAGTCCCACCAATAGTGTCGAAGTGTTCCCCTCTCTCCACACCCAAACCAGCATCTGCTGTTTTGGGACTTTGTGAAGTGGGCTAATCTTACTGGGCTTAGGTGATATCTTAGAGTGGTTTTGATTTGCATTTCTCTGATGATCAGGAATGATGAGCACTTTTTCATATGTCTGTTAGCCATCTGTCTGTCTTCTTCAGAGATGGTTCTGTTCATGACTCTTGCCCAGTGATATATGGGATTGTTTGCTGTTTTTTTACTGTTTAATTTGAGTTCTCTGTAGATTCTAGCTATCATACCTTTGCCACATTCATAACATGCAAATATGTTTTCCCATTCTGAATGTTGTCTATTTGCTTTACTTGTATTCTTAGCTGTGCAGAAGCTTTTCAGTTTAATTCCCATTTGTTTATTTTTGCTGTGATAATTGTCTTTGAACTCTTCTTCATAAAATCTTTCCCCAAGCTGACATCCTTAAGGGTTTTTCCCATGCTTTCTTCTAGGATTTTAATCATTTCCTGTCTTAAATTTAGATCTTTTATCCATCTTGAGTCAATTTTTGTAAGTAGTGTAAAGTGTGGGCCAAGTCTTAGTCTTTTATATGTGGTTACCCAGTTCTCCTAGCATCACTTATTAAATAGGGATTCTATTCCCCTACTGTATGCTTTTGTTTGGTTTATCAAAGATAAGATGGCAACTAAAGACTGGTCTCGTCTCTTGGCTTCTATTCAGTTCCATAAGTCTATGTGTCTATTTTTGTGCTAATACCATGCTGCTTTGATTATTGTGGACTTGCAATATAACTCCACAATAATCAGAAGTCTGGTATAATCATGCTTTCTGCTTTGTTTTTATTACTAAAATTTTCTTTGGCTATCCATTTTTGTTTGTTTGTTTGTTTGTTTTTTCTAGTTCCATATGAAAGGAAGAACTATATTTTCCAGTTCCTCAAAGTATGATGTTAGTATTTTAATGGGGATTGCATGGACTCTGTAGATTGCGTTGGGTAGTCTAGACATTTTAACAATGTTGATTCTTTTAGGCAAGAGCATGGTATATTCTTCCTTTTGATAATGTCTTCAGCTATTTCTTTTTTAGGGTTTCATAATTCTCTTTGTAGAGATCCATCATTTCTTTTGTTAGGTATATTCCTAGATATGTCGATTTTTTAAGCTATCGTGAAGGGAATTGTGTCTTTGATTAGCTTCTCAACATGGTTGTTATATTACACAAAGGCTACTGATTTTGTGGACATTTATTTTATACCCTGAGATGTTATCGTATTTCTTGATCACTTCCAGGAGTCTTGTGGTTGAGTCTTTGGAGTTCTATAAGTATCATATCATTGGCAAAGAGCACGAGTTCAACTTCCTCTGCCCCCATTTGGATGCCCTTTATATGCTTCTGTTGTCTGATTGTGTTGTCTAGAACTTCCAAAAGGTCTGGAACTATGTTGAATAACAGTGGCAATAGACGATATCCTTGTGTGGTTCCAGTTCTAAGTGGAAAATCTTTCAGTTTTACTCTATTCAGCATGATATTAGCTGTGGATTTGTCATAGATGACTTCAATCAGTTTAAGAAATATGCTACCAATGCCTATTTTCTTAAGTGGTCTTGTATGAAAATGATGCTGAATTTTATCAAATGCTTTATCTTCATTGATGGAGATCATATGGTCTTTGTTTTTGCTTCTGTTGATATGGTAAAATATGTTTATGGGCTTGCATATGTTAACCCAGTCTTGCATCCCTGGGATAAAGCTTATTGATCATCAGTATAATTTTATTAATGTGTATCTGTAATCTGTAATCAAAATTTTGTTGAGCATTTTTCATCAATATTCATTAGTGAAATTTGTCTGTAATTCTTATTTTTAGTTGAGTCTTTTCTTGGTTTTGGAATCAATGTGATGTTTGCTTCATAGAATGCATTGAAGAAAGTTCCTTCCTTCTCAATGTTTTGGAAAAGCTTCTCCAGTATAGTTATAAGCACTTCTTTGAAGCTATGATGGAATTCCAGTGTGAAGCCTTCTGGTCCTTTCTATTTGTAGTAAACAGTATATAAAAAAAGATGCTGAATTGCAAGTGTAGGGGGTGTAAAACTTAACTCCATTAAAACTATGGTTTGAGAATAAAAAGACATTACAAACATTTTTTTTATGACAAATAAGAGGGTTGATGGAATAAATATCTATGGTGATCATCTATTTTAAAAAGATAATATTTTAAAACTCTCAAATATTCTGAGATAATGCCTCTGTTTCTGAAGTAATTTTATTTGAAGTTGTGAAAGAGTCGTATAACAGCTTTTGAGATTTGTATTTTAAGAAAGATTAACAACAGAATCCTGAGAAAGGCTTGAGGCAGTATCTGCTTATAAATGGAGATTAAATCTAGCCTATGAGGAAAAGAACAGAGAGATCATGGAACTTCCCTTGGGGGTTAAAGAGATAGTCATGTAAGGATTTCTCTTCATATAATTGAAGTTTGTGGGCAATTAAAGATAGACAGCTGTGAAGGAGAAGTATTGAACAAAATAGCTTTCAATTTTCAGGGATGACTATAGCAATCATCCCTGGAAACACAAAGCATAAGTAAGAAGCTGCTGAATGAAACACTTTTAATATTAAGGAAAAAAGTTACATATTAATTTTTTTTCTTTGAGATAGAGTCTCAAATTGTCATGCTGGGTAGAGCGCCATGGCAACATAGCTCACAGCAGTCTCCAACTCTTGGGCTCAAGTCATCCTCTTGCCTCAGTTTTTCTATTTATAGTAGAGATGAGGTTCTTTCTTTTAAAGTACAGATGGCTGGTCTTGAACTGGTGAGCTCAAGCAAGCCACCTGCCTTGGCCTTCCAGAATGCTAGGATTACAGGCATGAGCCACTGATCCCAGCCTCATATTAATCTTTTTTATTGAAATATAGACTTGTCAATGATGTGTTCATAAGCTCCCTACCTACACATCCCCATACTCTCTGATGCTTCGTTAAATACCACTCAGTGTTGGGATTTGCTAATTTTTCACATAGGATATTCAAGGCCAAATCTATGATCTATTTGATAATATACCTGATAGCTTCATCCTAACATCCAATCACAAACATATGCAAATGTTATTATTTTAGGTGATAAGTACAGCTTTGAAAACTCTATTTTCTCCAATATTCTGCACTGATATAATTGGAAAAGAAGGTAGATGCTTTTTCTCAGAAGTAGGATTATTTGCTCTGCTATCATCCTTGTGCCATGCTTACAAATACATAGATTCACATAACACTCTCCAGTAACAGTTACCCAGAGGTGTGGGCTTAGATCACTCCCTAGGTAAGAAAATAAATTATTTTCTTAACTAATGTATGGGTAATAACACCATTGGTTTCATAACTTATGCAAATTCATCTTCAGATACCAAATTTAGATCACCTTCAAATGTGCTTTTAAAGGATCAGATGCCCTCTAGACATCACAAGGAGAACAATTAGACTGATCTTGGCAGTCTGGAAGAAAGATGTTGTCAAAGGTCGTCAACAGGTCTCACAAAGCAGTGCTCATTAACACAGCCTGTCAGCAACTCCATTTGGAAGTAATTTGATGATATTTGCAGTGACCCCATCAGTCATGATTGGCTGGGCAGTGAACTTGACCAGGGTGAAACCTGTTCAGCATAGCTCATGCAATGCACAGTAGGTAGAATCCAGAATGACAGATGGCCGTGGAGTTGACAAACAGGAATTTGTCCATCACTGTTACTGAGGATGAAACTGCTCAACAGGATAATTCAACAGGCACAGGAGTTGTGGTTTGCATAAACCACAGGAGGTTTGTTCAAGTTCTTTTATTTTTTAAGGAAGTGTTACATAGTCTCATGATCTCAAGTTCATGAGACTGATGAATACATGGAAAAATTTTATAAGATGTAGAATATAAATGTCTTAATACAATAACTAAGAAATTGCCATGAAGGCTATGTTAACCAGTTTGATGAAAACATCTCAAATTGTATATAAAAACAGAACATTGTACCCCATGATTGCATTAATGTACACAACAGTTACTTAACAAAAAAAGGAACATATCTTTTGGACTTTAGCAATAGACTAAGTATTCCAAAGCATGTCTTTGACTCAAAAACTAAAGCCTGAAAAGCCATGTGGGCTATGTCTGTCTCATGAATAAATTCTTATCACAAAATAGTTCTATTGATCTTTTTCATTCTTATGAATGAGTTTTGTTTCTGGAGATGTAATTTCCTTATTCTTCTGGTAGACACATCCCTTCCTTTTCTTTCTCTGACATATCACAGATTAAATATAACTATGTTCATAGTGTATTATACTCTCCAAGTGGTGGGTTAATAAAACTGTAAATTATAAATTCTTGGCATAAATACCTTTAATAAAACAACCTATGTCTGATTTTTGAGGTTTCATAAGCCCTTCTGAACTATATAAAAAAGGAATTAATAGAATATTAAATGACATAGTAATGTTTTGATTCTGGAATCTGAGTCTCAGTAGTTTAAGAAAACATAAGACAAATTTATTGGCCAAGTTCCTAATGGCAATGTGTGTAAGCACTAATGGTAATATCTGTATAAAATGAAAAATCAATAAGAAAATATTCACAACTTTCAATTGCTTATGTAATGTCAATAATCTTAGGATCTCTACAAATGAAGACCTCTCCATCCCATTGACTGCCTAAGCTCAGGAGATTCTCTCAAATCTTCATCTTTGGATTCCTTGCAATGTTTTTGGACCAAAGAGGGAGGGAAAAGAAGAGGAAATGATTACAGGGAAAAGAAGAGGAAGAAAAATTAGAAACCAGCTGATCAGTGCCAATTAAAGATGAGGAAAAAGTAACAAGTAAATTGATTTTAAGGAATAAGAATAAACTATACTGGAAAACTGACAGGTGATGTAGCTAAGTGGGTTTACTGCCTTCTGATTACTCATTTTCCATATTTAGCAGTAAGGTGTGCTTCAGAGATATTTACAAGTTGGGAAACCTTAATAAGAGCCCTCTGAACTTTGCTTAGTAATTAGACATCATGATTTGCCACCGTTCTAGATTGAAAAGGGGACTTGCTGCAAAGCAAAATACTACCACGCTCATCTAGACCCCAACGTACAGACATTTATGGATTAGTTATTAACTTAAGTTTTCCATTTGGTCATTTTATCCATAATTGACAACAACATACAAATGGCTTCTAGGACAATGCATCATTTTCACTGAAACATTTTGCCTAACTAAATTTGAGATACCTCCCATTTGGGAAAAGCAGCTTTTGTAAAAATTGCCTCAGCCAGGTTCCTTCCAGCTATATTTATACCACCTGTTATAACAGGCATCTTGTCATGACCCACAGAGACTGCATTAAGTAATTAAGAGACTGACCTCCCACTGTCATTTGCTGTAATTGAATCTGTGGATTCAATCAATAACCACCTGAAAGTGCCCAGGGCTGCAGGGTGAGGGCACAACCTCATGAGTCCAGAGGGAGGGGCAGATAGGTCAAGCATGGGGGGTACCAATGGGAGCATGTTAATTTGGGACACCAAACTATAACTTTCAGTTCCATTTTAGTTAGTCATAAAACAGAGTATAAGTCAGGTTAACAAACCGTCCAAGACACGATCTTCCTTTCCTCAGCAAAGATTCAAAATAGAGCTGTAGGTGAAAGCAAGTAGCCAGTTGAGAAGAAGAAAAGACACAAACCTTTTTTTCCCTCAGAATGTTACAGAGATGCAAATGTTTTGGTTACATAAATTGCTTTTGTATGGTTGGATAAAAGACACTCATGTTAACTTCCTTCTAAGCCATGGTTTATCTTCCAAAGAGATGCTGAATCCTGTGATGGCTGTAGGCTTTCTGTTTTCCTGCCTACTAAAAGAAATAGCCCTTCCCAAGGGCTTCCTTTCCAAGCCATGGTTTATCTTCCCAACTTCCTTTCCAAGCCATGGTTTATCTTCCAAAGAGATGCTATATCCTGTGATGGCTATAGGCTTTCTTTTTTCCTGCCTACTAAAAGAAATAGCCATTTTTGAGAAGATCACTGTAAACACAATTCATTTTATGAGTTTTCATAGTTCCACTGGTGAAAGGGCTATGCAGCTGTTGTTTGCTAAATTGTCAGTTGTTGGGCTAACATTTTATCCTATGCATCCAGGGCATGATGACCACCCAGGAACCAAATGACCATACCAGGGCTACATAGTATTTGGATCATATATTTTGTTTTGGATTAGTTTCCTTCCAGATACTAAAATCTGGTGCATGTCTTAAGAGTTGGCTTACTCCCTGATTTTCCTTAGAGCTCAAAAAAGACTAATTGAATGGGACCCATCCCAGTTCATATGTTTTCTTGAAGCTGAAAGTTATTTAGGGTTTTGATGGCAGTTCCTATCGGCCAGACCTGTACTCATTCTAGGCGGTTAGGCTGCAGTAGTTTTTCCATTCTAGATAAAACTTAAGGTGACTATTTTCCAGATACCTTTTTCAGATAGAGGTCTCTTACAAAAGCACAAAAGAATACTTCAACAAAATTCAAAAAAAAGAGCTAGTATTTGAGGATTTAAGGGACAAATTCAGAGGCCTTTTAACTCTACAAGGTGCTTTAGGACTATGTTTGAAAAGTAAACATATAGTGAATTACTTACCTGCGAGCTGGCTTATAGTGTAACCTTTCATAGAATTTTCACATCATTTTAAATCACAAATCCTTAGGATCAGACTATGCCTTTATTTTGAGAAAAGAAAAATGGGACTAAAGTAAATTAAGTGATGCTCTCACATGAACCTGATTTCCATCCAGGCCTCCCTGTTCCCTCCCATTGCCAAGGGCACCCTGCTCTCTGTAACATAGGCCTGCAGCTCAGCAGACAGTCTTTTATTGGGGACATTCTCTCTTGCTTTTGTATTTATTTCTTCACTCTCTTTCAGTTTTGCTTCTTTCATTTTTCTGCAATTACCGCTTTCCTGCTTTTTCCATCTCCCTATAAAATCATCTCCCAACTCTAGCCCTGAAGTTGAATTGTAGTGCCAAGGATAACTCACTCACTCTTGGTGAAACTGGCCCACTGCATAATTCCCTGCATGATTTCTGATTCCTCTTAAGTTCCAGGTAAGAGTGTTTATTACCTATAACATTTATTTGAAAATATACTACCTTAGGATATTTGAATTTTTGTTACGTATTTAATTGTATTCTTTATGTGCACAGGCAGAGGCAAAGACATCCGTCTATTTTGAGTGCCTGTACTGGTGTTGTGCTAGGCTACACGATTATTTAAAGAGGTTGATTTTCCATCTGCATTTTTAAAATCAGTTTTAATTTAAAGTGTTTATTATAAATGAAATGTTTCATTTAAATCAAAATATATGATTGATCAAAGGGTTGTTTACAACTAGTGAGGAAGAGGAAGAAGAAACACTGCTAAAATGCAGACTTACCTGTGTCCCTTGGATGGGGCAGATTTTTGAATGTCCCACTCTTCACTCTAAGGTAAGCAAATGCAGATATTTAATGAAGACTTTTTAAAGTATTTATCTGACAATTTTAGGGATATAACTTCCCAAGTGAGAGGTTAACATAAGTCTTTCATTCTTTGCTTCCATTACACACAAACATACATTTTCACACACACATTCTATGTCTGCAGAGCAAGTGTGCAAAAGAAATAAAGCTATTTCAATAAAAATTATTAATTTAATTTCCAGTTTTATGTCTCCAGAATTTGGGTGATGCCACAACAAAATGAGCATTAGGAATAACAAGTTAAGATTACAGAAATGTGCTGTATTCCTAATTGTTAACCACAAGGAAGCTGATAAGGAAATGAAAGTAACCCAAGGCGGTTAAAGACAACAGCAGAAAATATTCACAGTGAGACACCAATGGGGAAATATGTCATGTGGTTAATAGAAGACCCAGCAGGTCAGCTGAGACTGATGATGCGAGAGTAACGTAGAGCCCAGTGGGCAGGGCACAGAGTACACTGGTGGGAAGAACAGTGGCTCATGGGGATGGAATGAGACACTGCACAGGGGCAAACTGAGCAGCATTAAGCAACACCACTGTTGACTACTGTGGGTGGGTCATGGGACACTGAAGTGTTAGTCAGGGGCAAGTCGGAAGCATTGTTCTATGTAATCCCAGAATTTGGGGGAATGGACTGTTAGAGAATGAATGGGAATGTGGCAGGATATATTAGATATTTATTTTACTATCACTACCCGTTCTCTCTTCTTTCATAGCCCAGGTGTTACTGGAATTTCTCTGCCGTGTCTTTGGTCTGGGGAAATCAAAGAATGAATTCATGGACCACCATGAGTAAGCAACAGGACAGATTTTGTTACAAAGAGGAGAAGGAAAACACAGCCTCCAGCACAGTAAGGGGGGGTCCAAAATGTGTAGCCCACATTTGGCTCTCTGTCTTGGGGTTTATATGCAGTTTCTCTTTCTCTGAAGGTAGGGAGACTTGGGGAAATGGAATGTGTGTCTAAAATACGTCATAGCCATTGGCACCAAGGGCCTTGTGGGGAGTTTTAAATAACTTCTGCCCACAGGCCTCTTGTTTGGGGCATTCCTCTCCTCCCAGGGAATGGAAGTTTAGGTGGAACTTTGATCAAACTCAATTATGAGCCTTGCTTGGGCCCAGAAAAATAGGGTCTGTGTCCAGCCCTAGGTAAAGAATGCCTGCATCAATGAAACGCCCTTGCCCTTGGGGAGTTTTGCATAACATGATTAAAAATTGAATTACTTTGGAAAAGTTGACTCTGGGCTTCAGCGTTCTAATGCCTGAATTCTTTCAAGGAACCATTGTGGGGGATGGGGCACCAGAATTGAGCAATAGCTGGGAAGAAGAAAGAGTGATGATCAATTTTTAGATTTAGGGAAGAGAAAACTCCTGGGCGTAGATCAGCAGGGAGTCTCTCTGGCTTCTGAGTGGGTAGCAGAAATTAAGAAGGTGACAATGGCAGGACTCTCAAACAGTAAAGGACCTTGGGTGCTCTGAATGAATGCTCAATAGAAGTAGCCTATTTTGAGAGTCCTCAAGGCTGGAAAAATGAGGCCATCTGCAGTGACCCTTACCTGAGTGTCACCCAGGTTTCTGTGTAGTCACAATAGAAGTAATAACTGCCAGGCTGGGATCCTGAAAATTGTCCCTATAAAATTATTTCAAAATTACTTTTAAAATATTTTGTCAGAACTGAAGAATAGATTAATTTTGTTGTTGTGATACCAAATTGTTTTCAACTTCAAGAAACTTACCACTCTGACGAGTCTCTTGAATTCAGCAGTAATGAGTCTCTTGTTCCATTTTTACTTCTTTGACTCTCAAGCACTCTCAGCCTGCCCATCCTAGGCAGATCTAGGCTGGTCTGAATCACAGTGTGAAACCACACTGCGTTACTTTCAATTTGAGGGAAAGAAAGAGACCTGTAATTTAGACTTTAAGTTTCCCAATTCAGCAAGATTTCAGTATGATAGAAACTCTTTCAGATAGTTTTGCATCAGACTGTTCATGAACCAAAAAATATGAAGGCAAACTTCATATTATCATTTGAATAGCATTGTCTATATAATTGATAATAATTATCAATAAATGATAAAGTAATTATTATTATTTCTGCATGTATTTCGAGAATCAACTGACACTGATGGTATCAACTGTGAAATAAAATATGGCTCTTACTGATAAAAAATGGAAGTCTTTCCTTTCAAAAAATAGAAAGGTCTACCCTAAATTATCAATGGAGAGTTAGAATTATTTGAAGATTAAAGAGTTAGAGGAAAATGTTTTGAGTGAGTTTAAAAATCTCAAAATTCTTCCTTCAATTGATACAGAGGCATAAATAGCTTTTAATAAGCATATTTAAAATGGCATAAATATATTCTTATGGCTCAAAGACACATTGGGGTGTGTACCTACATAATTTTAATGATGTATAATTCAGATACCATCCAATTTACCCATTTAGATATATAATAGTTTCTAGATATTCAGAGTTATGCAACCATCATAATAATCTATTTTTATCACCTCCAAAAGATACCCTGTACCAAATAGCAGTCACTTTTCATTCTCTTTCCTTCTTCTGTTATCAGACAGCTACTAATTTCTGTTCTCGCTCTGTTTTTCTCATTCTGGACTTCAAATACATAGAATTATGCAATATGGGGTCATTTGTGATGATTTCTTTAACTTAGCATAAAATTGAAAGTATTCATACATATCATAGCACATGGGTATTTAATTTGTTTATTGTTTACTAATTTTTATTATATGGATGTATCTACTTATCAGCTGATGAACATTTGAGTTATTTCTACTTTTTAATTATTATGAACACCCAATATACATTTTTTGAGATTAAATTTCTTCACAATGATCAAATAATATTTTATTTTCATTGTTTATGATTCATAACAGGGTTATAATGTATATTAGTTAACTTCATTTTCTAAATATTTATATAAAAAACTATGTTTAAGGGGTGGAGAAAGATGGTAGACTAGAGGGATCATTCAGCTGAGCTCTCCTAGAAAGATTAGGGAAAGGGGGAGAGCTCAGACATACCTGGCACTGGGACTTTGCCCAGAGTTGTAGCTCATGGAGCACAGTAAGGAGATGGTGAGCTGGATACAGCATATGGTCCAGATAGGAGGAAATTGATGAATCAGGCATTTTTCAGCTTTAGAAAAATAATAATTTCATCATAAGGACATGTACACTAGACTGTTTATCACAGCTCAATTTGCAATCGCCAAAACGTGGAAACAACCTAAATGCCCACAAGCCCAGAAAAGGATTAACAAGCTGCAGTAATGGACTACTATTGGGCCACTAAAAAAGATGGAGACTTTACATCTTCTGTATTAACCTGGATGAAGATGGAACACTTTCTTCTTAGTAAAGCATCTCAAGAATGGAAAAGTAAGAATCTAATGTATTCAATCCTAATCTGAAGGTAGCTCAAATATGAGCTAATACAAAGTGGGGGAGGGTAGGCGAATGAGGGAGTGGGGAGAGGGGAGGAAGGATATGGATGGGGATTCACAGTATATGGCACATCTCTTGGGGGCGGGACACAATTATAAGAGGGACTCTATCTAACAGATGCAATCTGTATAACCTAATTCTTAGTATCCTCAATGAATCCCAAACAATAAAAAATAAATATATCAATTAAAAGAAACTATGCTTAAAATTTATACAAGTTACATTTCATTTGTTCTGCTAGAAATATTCTATATAGGAAACATTACAATTTTGTATAAAAATCTATATGAATAATAAAGTTATGGAATATAAGAGTTCCGTCAAAGCAATATTTAGTATACTGCTCATAGTACTCAAATTCTTGCTTCAGTGAATTGTCAGGACAGTGAGCCCACCCTCATTGATTGTTGAGTCTGAGTTCTCAGTTATCATCTTTTTGATATTATGCTTTTTAACTTTGGGAGAAGAAAATTGGACCCTCTGCTTGATGGGCTTTAAGGAATTATTGGTACCTTTGTAACAACAGTGCCATTTTAAGGAATATTCTATTAAAGAACACCATTGATCAAAACTGTAGCAGTTCAGTAGCACTAAGACACCAGATCCTGAAATAGCAATACTCACAGATGAGAGATAAACTGTTCCTCAAACATATGAGATGACAGCACTCAAAATCATCTTATAGAATAACGCGATGCCCTTACATCTAAAGTGATACACTTATTTCTAAGAATTCAACCCCTTTTCACATGTAGATAAGAGAAGTTGCTATTCAGTTTTAGGACACAATATAGCCCTGGGAGACAGACAAGGACACCCCCAGCTTCTTGCTGCAAGGATAACACTCTAATGTTTTCTCCCTTTTAGCTTTATAAGATGAATCCTTTTCAGCTGTGTTACTGGACGGAGAGAACTCATCATGATCCCATTTTGTGCTTTCAACATACTTTGATGTATCAGTTGATTCTGTAAATACACAGAAAATTTGGTGACTATGTGACACTATGGTACCAACTCTTTATTTTTATTTCGTAAAGGAAATTATACCCACTTAGGAATATCTTCTTTTTTGAATTTCTTGTTTACATGGACTTTTTCTTTTTTTAATTTATCATTGGAGATTCATTGAGGGTACAAGAAACCAGGTTACACTGATTGCATTTGTTAGGTAAAGACCCTTTTACAATGGTGTCTTGCCTCCAAAAGGTGTGGCACACATCAAGACCCCAACCCTTCACTCCTTTCCTCTCTCTGCTCTTCCTTTCCCCACCCCTCCCTCATTCTTTCTCTTTCTGTTCTCCCCTTCCCCCACCCCCACCATGTCATTAGTTGTCATTAATTGTCATATCAAAATTGAGTACATAGGATTCATACTTCTCCATTCTTGTGATGCTTCACTAAGAATAATGTGTTCCAATTCCATCCAGGTTAATACAAAGGCTGTAAAGTCTCCCATTTTTCTAATGGCTGACTACTATTCCAGAATGTACATATACCATAGCTTTATAATCCATTCCTGGTCTGTTGGGCATTTAGGCTGTTTACACATTTTGGCGATTGTAAACTGTGCTGTAATAAACAGTTTAGTGCACGTGTCCTTATGAGAAAAGGATTTTTTTCCTTCTGGGTAGATGCCCAGTAATGGGATTGCAGGATCAAA
>CAUYRH010050776.1:0-16214 GCA_963574655.1 Perodicticus potto | reverse complement strand
GTACATGTATACCATGGAATATTACGCAGCCTTAAAGAAAGATGCAAACTTTACCTCTTTCATGTTTACATGGATGGAGCTGGAACATATTCTTCTTAGCAAAGTATCTCATGAATGGAAGAAAAAGTATCTATTGTACTCAGCCCTACTATGAAGCTAATTTATAGCTTTCATATGAAGGCTATAACCAGACTATAGCACAAGAATATGGGGAAAGGGGCAGGGAAAGGAAGAGAGGGGTGAGGTTGGGAGGGAGGGTAATTGGTGGGGACACACCTATGGTGCATCTTAGAAGGGTATAGGCGAACCTTACTAAATGCAGGATACAAATGTCTTCATACAGTAACTGAGAAAATGCCATGAAGGCTATCTTAATCAGTTTGATGAAAACAGTTCAGATTGTACATGAAACTAGCACATTGTACCCCTTGATTGCACTATTATACACAGCTATGATTTAATAATAAAAACAATTTTTAAAAAAGTGCATCATAGACTTAAACATTAGAGCCCAAACCATAAATCTTTCTAGAAGAAAACATGTATCTTGTAATGTTAGGTTAGAAAAATATTTTAAAAAGAACATAATATGAAAGATAAAAAAAATGGTAAAACAGACTCCATCAAAATTAAAAATTTTGTTTGTTGAAAGATAATTGTAAGGATATTCTCATGCCTATAATCCCAGTACAGTGCTTTAGGAGGTAAAGTATTAATAATTACCCAGTTGTGGTGGAGTGTACCGGTAGTCCTAACTACTTGGGAGGCTGATGCAGAAGGAATGAACCCAAGAGTTCAAGGTTTCAGTGAGCAATGATATTGCCACTGTAGTCTAACCTGGATGACAGAGCAAGACCTTGTCTCTAAATACATTTATTTAGACTCTTCACAAAAGGAGGTATCTAAAAGAACTGCCAGCACACATAAAGTTCCTCAAATTAGAATCTTTGTATGTTTCTGAGAATGCAAAAATAGGACAGTCACCTTTTAAAACAGCTAGCCACATCTTAAAATATTTACTAGGCCTGGCATAGCAGCTCATGCCTGTAATCCAGCACTTTGGTGGGCTGAGGTGGGAAGATTGCTTGAGGCCAGGAGTTCGAGATTAACCCGAGCAACATAGCAAGACCCTATTTGGGGTGGGAGGCTTCCTACTGGGATTTCCCACCTCCAGTGCCAAAGGTTCTGTTCTCCATCTTCTGTCAATAAACTACCTCATTGCTTAAATTTATATGTGTGTGTGTAATGGATAACAAAATTGTAGTATGGTCAAACAATGGAATACTACTATATTAGCCAGAATCCAGTGAGAGAAAACAAATAAATTTTAACTAACAAAATTTTACTAAAAGTAATTGATACCAGGGGGTTAGCCTTTAAGATGGGGATAAAATGGAATGCTAAAGAAGACCCAGCCCAGTACTGAGGAACAGTTTTCAAGGAAGAAAGAAATTTGGAAAGGTGCCTCCTCCCCAAGGCTGTGAATCGGGTCTCTCTGAAGAATGTATGTCTGCTACCTACTAGATGATAAACTTCTACCTACTAGAAGTGTCCTATGGTGCTCAGGCCAGAGCCTATCCACAGCTAGTGGTTGAGGCTGGTGCCCAAAGAATGCAAGCTGAGACCATCAACCAAGAACTTTTCTTCCAGTGTGCTGGTCATTAGTTCTAATTAGTATAAGTTCATAATGTTTTATGAAATGTCAGACTGTTCAAGAGCTCTTCATAAAATATTGTGGAAAAGAGGAGATTGACATAGTCCTGAGAGAAGAATATCAAGGACCTGTTGGACTTGCTAAGTAAAAGGAAACTGCTTTTAGTGGTTCTTATTGATTGAAATGAAAAAGACATTAACTAAGCTTTCCTACCAATTAAAGTTGATTTGTTCATTAAAGTTACTATATCTGGAAGTGCAAATGCAATTGAACTCACCTGATCAATTTTATAGTAGTGTACAATCATTCTTCAAGATAAATTTCATTTCTGCACAGATTAAACCAATGGGAAATCTAATGGGGATCATTTTACATTATTCTTTCAGAACATTAGTGGTAGCATTAATCTCTGAAATTTCTCTATGGATTTAGAATTGCTTCTGATTTACTGAATTAATACGGAGGGAAAATTGTAGGAGCTTTCACTTAGTCCTTCACACCATAATGGTTCTCACCTATGGTTCATAGAGACAATCTGATGGTTCTTCTTGCTGTCTACTCCAGTTATACATTTAATAAGTGGAGAAATAACCACAAAGTGGCTTCATGGGACAACTAGGTAACTGTGAGTTAGATTTGAACTAGGATACCATCTGCCCCATTACTAACATAACCCTTTCAACTGATGGACCAAACTGGCAGTTGTTATCTTCAGCATTAACATAAATTCAAAGACAAACAATGTATAATAATTCCTAAAATGTTGATATTTTTTCCCCCGGTGCACAGTCACTCTAGCAAGTGACCACAGATACCTTTGGGAAGGGTTCAAAGAATACTTAATGGTAAATATTTGTGGCATTGCCTCATAGTCTTTCCACCAGGGGAATGTTGGCCCCTTATATCATAGTCTGCAGATTAGCCCATTTCTAGAAAATGGGTGACAGAGAAAGATTGTCCATTGTAGTGACTCAAGACATGTTTTTTGATACCAGCCCTTAACTATTTTTCTCCCAGCCAACAACTGCTAGTGTGGCTCCCGTGGGAAAGCATAGTTCCAGAGTTTGGGAGCTGCCTGTCTGGTGCAGTTAACACAGACAGCAACCCCAAATCCCCCTCCCTAGCAACAGGACCACTCAGTGCACAATTGCCTATACCCTGAACACAAGCTCTCCCTGCCACTGCTGCCACTGCCACCAAAATAGAAACAAAATCAAAACTAATCCCAGAATCATACCATGTATCTTCCTAGAACACAGTGGAACAAAACTAGATATCAATTCCAAGCCAAACATTATAATCTACACAAAGTCATGAAATTTAAATGACTCACTGCTGAGCAATTATTGGATCATTAATGAAGTTAAGATGGAAATCAAAATATACATTGAACTGAATGACAGAGGTATCAAAATCTATGTAATTCAGCAAAAGAATTCCTAAAGGGAAAATTCATGGCCTTAAATTATACCATGTCTCCTCTCAGACCATAGTGAAATAAAATAAGAGATCAATTCCAAGAAAAATTTACGCAAGAACACAAATGTATAGAAATTAAGTAATTTGCTCTTGAGCAATCCTTGATGTCTGGGTTAACTGTAAATTTTTTCAGCAATTGTAAGATATACCTACAAATCAGACAAGTCCTTCATGTTGAAAAAAATCTTCCTTAACACATGGTAAACAATAGAATGTCAGGTCTAATACAACATATTGTAATAATAAAATATTAAAAAAGAACTTATACTAAAGAAAAAATAATATTACTAAGGAGCAAAGCCCACAGCTTCTACCCCTTGATGTAGAGTGGATACAACTGGTCAATTTATGTAAGGTAAATTAACATGGTGAGTCACAGTCCAACTGGCATACAATTTACAGAGGTGGTCAAGATATAGAGGTCAGTCTTCCACTGAGTGCATGTGGTATATGTCTGGTCTATGAAAATTAGGTCAACTTAAGGAGGAGATCAACAGTCACCTATGGAGGACTTAGGAATATACTTAACCAAAGAGGTGAAATACATGGATAACTAAGAAACATTAAGGAAAGGAATCACATATGACATGAACAAAAGGAAACACCAATCATGCTCATGGATTGGTAAATTCAACATTATTAAAATGTCCATACTACTCAAAATGATTTTCAGATTCAATGACATTCTCATCAAAACTCAACATTATATTTCACAGATCTAGAAAAAAAAATTCTGTGTTTCACTTGGAACCAAATAAGAGCCCTGATGTCCAAAGTAATCTTAAGCAAAAAGAATAAATCTGGAGGCATCATATTACTAGAATTCAAATTATGCTACACTTCTATAGTAACTGTAACAGCATGGTATTTGTACAAAAATAGAGACATAGACTATTGTAACCGAACAGAGAATCCAGATATAACACTATCTAACTATAGCTGATGGATCCTTGACAAAGCAGCCAATAGCATACACTGGGCAAAAGAAGCCCTATTTAATAAATGGTGCTGGGAAAATGGGATAGTCACATGAAGAGGAATAAAATAGGACATAGATCTCTCACCGCTTACAAAAATTAATTCAATGTGGGTGGAAGACTTAAATGTAAGGCACCATACCATAAAAAATCCTAGAAGAAAATGTAGGAAGAACTCTTCTGGGCCTAGGGAAAGGATTTATGACTAAGACCCCAGTGGCAATTACAGCAACAACCAAACTAAATAAATGGGACTTGATAAATGGCTTTTGCACATTAGAGGAAATAACCAAAAGGGCAAACAGACAACTTAGAAATGGGAGAAAATATTCACAAATAACACATCCAATAAAGGGCAAATAATTATAATGTACAAAGAACTAAAAAAAGTCAGCAAGAAAAAAAGCAAGCAACTCTATTAAAAAGTGAGCAAAACCATAAACAAACACTTTTCAAAAGAAGATAGACAAATGACAAACAAAGAAATTACAATATGCTCAACATCACTAATCATAAGGGAAAAGCGAATTAAAACCACATGATATCGAACCTCACCCAGGTTAGAATGGCTTTTACTAAAAACCCCAAAGCAGCAGATGTTGGCATGGGTGAAGAGAAAAAGCAATGCTTAGAAACTGCTAGTGGGACTGCAAATTAGCACAGCCTCTTTGGAAATTCCTCAAAGAACTAAAATTAGACTTTCCATTTGATTCATCAATCCCACTAATGAGTATTTACTCAGAGGAAAAGAAGTCATTTTATTAAAAAGAACACATCCCCTCGAATGTTCATTGCAACACAATTCACAATAGCAAAGGTGTAGAATTAACCTAAGTGCCTGTCAAATCATGAGTGGATTAACATTATGTGATATGTTTCATATATACATATATAATATATACATATATATATATACATATATATATATACACACACATATATAAATACACACAGCACACACACACCATGGAATACTATTCAGCCATAAAAGGGAAATAATTAATGCCTTTTGCAGCAATTTACATGGAACTAAAGACCATTATCCTACGTGAAGTACCTCAAGGATGGAAAAGCAGACATCACATGTATTCTCTAATAATTTGAAACTAAGTGATGGGCACACGTGCACACAGAAACAAGTAAAAATTGTAGGAAGCTAAATTGTCAGAAGGGGGAGGAGGTGCGGGGTAAAAACCTACATATTACATTGAACACTATTCAGGTGATGGGCGCACTTACCCTGACAACAGGCTTATAAAAGCTATCCATGTAACAAAATATGTAAAATAATTTTAAAATAAAGCTCTTTGCATCACAAAGATAGTAAATTTTTCCAGATTAAAAGATGTCTTTGTAATGGGAATCACATCTTATATAAAAATTGAGTAGTGTTTGGATAGAGTAGGAAATCAAAGAGGCATTTCAGATGATGAGCACATTCTGAGTAAATATTCTGAGTCAGAATTGAACTCCAGTACACCAAAGACTAGAGAAGTGAGGTGTACATATCTACAGATGCATTCTTACAAGTAGATAGTGGAAAATAGTTATCGGTAATGTAAGCCCTTGGAGTACCAGAATAAAGGACAGAGAGTTGGTTTGATCCTTCCAATCAATGCAGAAAAAAACATTTGACAAAATTCAGCACACATTCTTTACAAAAATGCTCAAAAAATTGGTATAGATGGGACATTCCTCAAAATTATAAAGGCTATATGTAACAAACCTATAGCCAAAATGTTGAATGGGAAAAAATTGAAAACATTCCCAGTTTGATCTGGAACCATACAAGGTTGCCCATTTTCATCCCTTTTTCAACATAGTGATGGAAATTCCTGCCAGAGCAATCAGGAAGGAAAATCAGAGAAGGAAATCAAGGGGGCACCAAATGGGGAAAGAAGAGATCAAGCTATTATTCTTTGTTGACAAAATTATCTTATACCTAGAAAACCCCAACAATTCAACCAAGAGACTCCTGGAATTGGAAAAAAAATTCAGCAAATGTACAGGTTATGAAATCAATGTACACAAATCAGTAGCTTTCATATATGCCAACAATAGTGAACAGCAGTCAAATAGGAACCAAATCAAAGACACAATACCTCTTCCAAGAACAACAACAACAACAAAAAATAAAATGCCTAGAAATATGCATAACAAAGGAGGTAAAAGACCTCTACACGGAGAATTATGAAACACCGAGGAAAGAAATTTCACAGGCTATAAACAAATAGAAAAATACATATACCATGCTTGTGGATCAGCAGAATCAGTTAAAATGGCTGATTTACAGATTCAATGCAATTATTATCAAAATACCAATACTTTTCTTTTTGCAGAAAAAATAGTTCTGTACTTCATATGGAACCAGAAAAGACCCTGAATTGCCAAGGCAACCTCATATAATAATAAGCAGAAGGCATTACTTTATCAGACTTCAAGCTACAACAAGTCTACAATAACACAAGCATTATGACTTTAGCACAAAAACAGAGACACCGACCTACAGACCAGAACACAGAATTCAGAGATGAGATCATCCTCATATTCTCATCTGATTGTTGACAAAAAAAAAAAAAAATACACTGGATAAAAAATTCTGTTGTAGAAAGGGTGCTGAGAAAAAGGATAGCCACATGTAAAAGACTGAAACAGGATCTGTACCTCTCACCACTAACAAAAATTAATTCACAGTGTTTAAACAGCTTAAACCTAAGGCAGGAATCAATAAGAATGCTAGAAGAAAATGTTATAAAAACTCTTATAGATATTGGCCTAGGCAAAGGATTGGTGAAAAAGACCCTCAAAACAATTGGAGTAACAACAAAAATAAATAAGTGGGACATGATCATAAATAAGTGGAGTAACAACAAAAATAAATAAGTGGGACATGATGCACAGCCAAGGACAAAATCACAAGATCACTTAGATACCCACAAAATAAGAGCAAATATTTGCATGCTATCCATTTGGTAAAGGACTAATAACCAGAATCTACAAAAGACTCAAGCAAATCAACAAGAAACAATTTCATTAAAAAGTAGAAAAATACATGAACAGAAACGTTTCAAATTAAGATATACTCAAAGCCAAAAACCACATGGAAAAAAATACTCAGCATCTCTAATTGTTCGGGAAATGCAAATCAAAACCATAATGAGATATCACCAATGCCAAGAGAATGGCTTCCCTAAATAATGGTATAGATGCAGAGAGAATGGAACTCATACACTGTTACTGGGCCTGAAAACCAGCACAACCTGTATGGAAACACCTCAAAAAACTAAGAGTAGACTTACCATTTGATCTAGCAATCCCATTTCTGCATATATAACCAAAGGGGAAAAGGTCATTTTATGAAAAAGACACCTGCACTTGAATGTTTATAGCAGCACAATTCGCAATCATAAAGATACAGAAACAACCCAAATGCCCACCAATATATGAATGAATTAATACAATATGGTATATGCACACTGTGTAGTACTACTCAACCATAGAAAAAGATGATCTAATATCTTTTGTGACATCCTTGATGGAACTGGAAGCTATTCTGCTAAATTGAAACATAAGAATGGAGAAACAAGCAAAACAAAACAAAACTCAATCCCAATTGTAACTAATTGATCAACAAGTAAATCAGAATGAAAATCAAACTGAGGAAAGATGGGAGGAAGGATTGTGTAAATGCATATCTATTGGATACAGTGCACACTATCAAGGTGAAAGGCATACTTTTAACTTTGACTCAATCCGTACAAAAAACAGAATATGTAAACAAAACATGTGTGCTCTCTAATATTCTGAAATTTTACAAAGGACAAAGACTTTGAGGAGTAATGAGGAGTCAGAAACATTTCTAGTGTATGACAGCATATCTACACTAGAGAAAGGATGTGGATGGAAGGCCAATAAGAAAGTTATCTTAATACGATGGCATTAATTGAGGTAGTGGTTTCATGGCTGTATACTTACCTCCAAATTCATTGCTTTTATACACTAAATATTACAGCTTTTGTATAGTCATACTCAATAATGTTTTTATAAGTTAGTTACCTTATGACACATAAGAACATAATGTCAGAGTTGTTTCAGAGGATCAGTATATAGGATTTGGTCAGATTTATCTTAGAGAATGAAAGAGAGGAATGGCATTCTGTTTGATCATACCACATTTTTGCCTCATCTCCACAAATCCAAATCTCTCTTCAACTCTCTGTTTAACTTCTACCTCCAATGAATGGATATGAATTTTTTTCTTCCTTATAGTTTTCCAGTAATTAAGATGAGAGAGACAGAGATCAAGTGTGTGAAAAATCAAGATAATCCTTAAGCCAACTTTAGTGATGGCCACTAACTTCAGAATCTCAACTGCAGCCATCTATAATTAATGCTATTAGATTTAATGGTGTTTTTAGACCTACGTCTTTCAGGTTCTGCAGAAGCTTTCTGATACCAATGCCAAGGAAATCCCCTTAGAATCAGTGGAAAACTTCAACTTTGCCCTAAGGTTAACACAATTAATGTTACTGACCTACTGGTAGAGAGAGTGTCTTAGATTTTCATAATTTATTCCCCAGTGTTTTAAATATCATAGTTTTTATTCTTAATTTCCCCAAACAAAAACCATCAGGTGACCAATCAGCTACTATAAAATGTTTGCCAGTGGGAACTCAAAACAAGAGAAATGATTCTAAACCTATTTATATTATAATGTTAAAAATGCAAATTTTTCTAAAATACATCAATATTTTCCTGTTTTTACATTTTAGCTATTGAATTTTTGGTTGTGTCTAAAATTGAAGACATTATGGAAAACTGTAATAAAACACAATAAGTGGATCATTCTGACCATTTTGAGTTCAAAAGGACCATATGTTCTTCAGCAAATATACAAGTAAGTGTATAAATAACTCAGTAGAATAATTCTGTGATTTATAGTAAAACTGATTCTGATTCAATTGAATAATTATATTAAACATTGGAAAAGAGAAAATGAGTTTTCATTCACTACATGCAAATACAACATCTTCCATAAAAAAGGATAATTATTGAAAACAAAACCAATTGTTCCAAAACTTACATAAGTTATTTTTCAATTTGGTTTACCACTGGGGTGAAAATATAATAATTATGACAAGCAGTATTTGTTTACTTTATAAAATGTTTCTCAAAATCTCATAATTCTGAAGGATTTTTTGAAAGAATGATAAAATGTAACGGGAAAACTTATTTTATTTATTTGATTAGAAGACTCTAGTGATAAATCTCCAGAAAAACTCACTATATTATGTCAATAAAAAGAAAAACAGTACATTAAATTCAGAGTAGATAAGAGCAAAGAACAGAGAAAAAGTAACTAAAACATGTTTTTAAAACAATGTATTTTGAATCACTATTGTAAGCCATTCTCCAAAATTGTCTTTTTGAAATACACTGAAGTCAAAGACTTAGCAATTTCTAGAAGAGAAGAAAGATGATTTTATCATTCTTTAAATCCTATGTTTTTTTCTGCACCTGAACAATTATAATGTCATAGATGACAAGCTATAATAAATATATTTTATATTTGGGTAATTATTAAACTCTAATAAATGCCTAGCAGATTAGCAGTAAATAATGATTTTACAAATTAAAAAAGCAAACATATGGAAACCTCCTTGAAACGCACTAAAAATAAAGATATTAGTTTCTCTGAGACATTTACGAGAATAGAAGATAAAGATTTATTATGAAGAATACTCACTTCATCACCAAACTCATAATCTTAGACATACATCTTAAACACTGAAAACTAAAGACAGGAAGTATTAGGATAAATGGGTAATTTAAGAGTAATAATTCCTTTGTAAATTTGTCATAATGATAGGAATATGATCCAGAATATATTGAAATGAATACAAAAACGATATCCAAATTAACTTTTGAAAATCTATAAATGTTTTATATTCTTATCCTGACTTAAAGAATAATTATGTAAATTTTTTTTTTAATATCTTTTTGTGATCTTATCTGGAAAGGGTTACTAAGCTGGAAAAAGCATGCTTTAAGCTTACTGTAATTCTGTGCAATTTTTATATTTAGACATTTGAGTGTCTAAGGAGGAATTTATTTTTATTTATTTATTTATTCTGAGACAGAGTCTCCAGCTGTTGCCCTGGGTAGAATGCCGTGGTGTCATAACTCACAGCAAACTCTAAATTGGGTTCAAGTGATCCTCTTGCCTCAGTTTTTCTATTTTTAGTAGAGATCGGGACTCACTTTTGCTCAGGCTGGTCTCGAACTCAAGAGCATAGTCAATCCACCCACCTCAGCCTCTTAGAGAGAGCTACTATTACAGATGTGAGCCACCACACCATCCAGGCATTTATTTTTAAATATCTCATTGATCACATAGGGTACTATTTAAAACTTGCTTAGTCTTTTCCTTGAGAAAAATATACTATAAGAAAATGTCTTTTAATTTTAGAAACAAAAAATTATATATACTGACCATAAATTTGTGTGTCAGCATAGGATAATTCATGCAGAAAATGTTTTTCTTCCCTGGGAATTCACATAAATATTTCCAGACATCCTTGTGTACACAATCTATGATACATTTCTTCTTACATGACTTGTCCTACTATGAGTGTGAGAGTTTTAAGGAAAGAGCATAAGATGGTTAAAGAAGAGGTTCTTCCCTTTTGTGCTTATGGAAATTAAAGGGGGAGAATTAGACACATTCTGCTTTAGAATCTAAATTTGATTTCTTTGCAACTTATGTCTCAGCAAAGGAGCCAGAAATGACTAAGGAAAATCACTCCTCGACAGCTGAGTTCCTCCTCACAGGATTTGCAGACCACCCAGAGCTGAAGACCCTGCTGGCTGTGCTGTTCTCTGCCATCTACGTGGTCACCATGGTGGGGAATCTTGGTTTGGTGGCGCTGATTTACACAGAACATCGTCTTCACACACCAATGTACATCTTTCTTGGCAACCTGGCTCTGATGGATTCCTGCTGCTCCTGTGCCATTACCCCCAAGATGTTACAGAACTTCTTTTCTGAAGACAGAAGGATTTCTTTCTATGAATGTATGGCCCAATTTTATTTTCTCTGCCTTGCTGAAACTGCAGACTGCTTTCTTCTGGCAGCAATGGCCTATGACCGCTATGTGGCCATATGCAGCCCGCTGCAGTACCACACCAAGATGTCCAAGAATCTTTGCATTCAGATGACTATCGGGACCTACATAGCTAGTAACCTACATTCCATGATTCAAGTAGGGCTTCTATTACGGTTAACATTCTGCCAGTCTAACAGAATTGACCACTTTTTTTGTGATATACTTCCACTCTATAGACTCTCTTGCACTGATCCTTTTATTAATGAACTAATGATATATATTTTTTCAATGCCAATTCAAATCTTTACCATCACCACGGTCTTGATCTCTTATGTCTCCATCCTTTTCACTATTCTCAAAATGAAATCCAAGGAGGGGCGAGGTAAAGCATTTTCTACCTGTGCATCCCACTTTCTCTCTGTCTCAATATTCTACATTTGTCTTCTCATGTATTTACGACCATTTGAAAAGGGTGATAAGGATATACCAGTGGCAATATTTTACACCATAGTAATTCCATTATTAAACCCTTTTATTTATAGCCTGAGAAATAAGGAGGTAATAAATATTCTAAAAAATATAATGGGACGGCGCCTGTGGCTCAAAGGAGTAGGGCACCGGACTCATATGCCGGAGGTGGCGGGTTCAAACCCAGCCCTGGCCAAAAACTACAAAAAAAGAAAATATATATGATGAAGAATTATAGTATTTTTAAACATACTTCATCCTCCACTGCAAATAGATTTTAATTTATTAAAACGTTTTCATAAAAAAGGGGGCCTAAAAAGATAAAATTGCATTTTACACAAATATTAATCTCTAAATCATTAGACTATGTTTGTTAAAAAGTGTATGAATGGAATATCAAAATTGCTTGACAAATCTTAATCCAAAGTTCACAACTAGGGTAAATCAGATGAAATTCAATAGTTAACTGTCATTACCAAGTATCATAACTCCCATGTTATTATGTCAAAGGGGGTTATTCTAAGCTTCAATAAATCAACATAGCATCAATTAAATGTTAAAATGTGTAGCAGAGTCTTCTTGATTAATGCTTTCTAGTTAATGGAAGAAATTATATCTAATTCTATGTAGAGCATTTGAAACATTTTGAATTTCCTGGAAAAAGTGAAATGAGAATTTCTTTCAGAAAAATGATCTGGTAGACATGTGGAGGTTAGTTTGGTGAGAAAGAGACTACAAGCAAACTAATTGATGTATTCTATATCAAAAATAATAAAGTTTTATCAAAGAATGGAAAAAAGTATAATAAGAAGGAATCCACATATTTGCACACATACATAAACACAGAAGCTCACCCACATTTTGTAGAATAATTAACAGTGAACTATAACAAATTAAATAGAGAAAATTGAGGCATACTTTAACCTGAAGTATGATTAAGATTCTTTTTATTCCTGAAGGCATCAACCGTGTTATGTATTATGTATATTATAGAATATAAAATAGCAGCCTACAAATTAAACACTCAATAAACATATTAATGAAAACATTGTTGTTTTATTTTTACATTTTTAAGTAACAGTGAGATGTAACAACATTTTATGTACATAATCTTTGTACATAATTATGTTGGCATCTATGCTTTTTTTAAAAAAGAATTGTCTTTATTTTTTCTTTGTCTTACTATTTTTTCTCAATTTATTTATACCACTATTCTCAAAGAAATATTAAACTGTTGTCACTATTTGTAGCAAACAATTTCTCTATGTTTTGATAGTCTTTCAATATTTGTTTGTGATATTTATAACTTATAAACATTTTAATTTTGGATATATTCTTTGATTTTTTTATGTAATCTTTTGTGGTTTTTTGGTCCAGAATTTCCCTTTTAATCTGAATTTTACTGTCAAGCAATTTTTTTTCTCTTTTTCTTCTTCATCGTCTATTCCTCCTCACTTTCTTCTTCCTTTTTCTGATGTCTAAGTTTTGTTTTTTGTTTGTATTCTTTTGGTTTTTTTGCAATCCTGTTATCACTCTACTAGGTATATACCCAGATGATCAAATATTAGTTTACAACAAAGACATTTGCACCAGAATGCTTATTGTAGCCCAATTTATAATTGCCAAGACATGGAAACAGCCCAAGTGTCCACTAACCCACAAATAAATTAACAAATTGTGATGTCTAAGTTTTTGCAACTTGATTCTTTGTTCTTCCTGGAATGTATTTGGTATATAGCATAAGTTTAAAATTAAATTTTATTTGCCTTGTTTCTCCAAAAATTATGCACAGATTAATTTAATTCAAATAAATGCTGAAGGAGGAATTGTTTGGGAACCTGGCAAAAATGACTCTAAAATTTTAGATTTGGTAGAAAATAAAAAGTAATAAAACAATAACTCAATATATTACATATTAAAATATGTGATGAAATTAAAATAAGTAAGACACTTTGGTTTTACATAGAGAATTAATAAACAGATGAACAGAATAAGTCAGATAATCCAAAAATAAATTCCCAGATAATATAAAAATGGCATCACAAATCAACAGGAAAAGAAATGATTATTTAGTGGTCCTAAGCCATAAACCCACCTCCACATTTAGATATATTTCATAAAGAAAATGTGTAATTTTTCTTTGTTCATAGCTTGAATTTTCATACATCATACTCTGGAATTCCTTTTAAAATGTAAAGTGAGAATTAAAATTTTATTTTTGGTTAACCAGTAGTTCCAGAGCATTTATTAACTATCTCTTCCCCTACTCACTGATTTCTTATGCTCTGTTTTGTAAATGGACACTCACAAGTGCATGTATACACAGAGAGGTCTTTGTCTAGTTTATCTGTTTTAACAACTAAACAAAACAGTCACAAGTCCCTCCATTTATATCCCAAAAGGGAAGAAGGCATTTTTAAAAGTAACAAAACTAAAAAGTACTAAGTTTTGGTTGGGAAGACTCCTCTGCTTCTATCCAAAATCTATTGTTAGAGTTACATAAGGTTCAGATGTGAGATATTGATTCTCTTTTTTATTTCTTCCTAGTTGATCCCAATATTTTTTATAGCTTTTGATACCCTAAATATGAAGATGGCGCAGAATGTTTATTTCCAGCTCTAACGTTGCCTCTGCTCTCCAGACTGAGGTGTCCAACTACGTCACATTGTTTCTTGAATGTCACAATGACATCTCAAAAGTTTCTTGAACGTCACAATGACATCTCAAATTTAACATGATTAAAACACAAATCTTGAATTTCTTCCTGAACATGGTCACCGTCATGATAGTAGCATACTCCAACCAGTAGGGCAAGAAAGAATTTAAGAGTAATCCTACACTGCTCTCTTTCCTGTTATAATCAAATTTTCACAAGGTCTGTCAACTCCACCAAAGAAATAGATCTTACATGTGCCAAATTTCTCCATTTATACTACCTGCACATTATTCCATCTCTCACCTGAATATCAATATAAATAGCTTCAAACTGGTCTTCTTGTTTTTGCTTCTTTTGTTTTTTCAATTTATATTTTTAACTAATTTTTAAAATTTAATTTATATTTTGATACATAATAAATGTACATATTTTCAGCGTACATGGGATTAATTAAGGCAGTCATATAATTTGCAAAGATCAATTTCATGGAATTGGGACATCCATCACTTAAATACTGCATTTGCATTTTCTTTATACTAGAAACATTTGAATTATTCTCTTCTAGCTATTTTGAAATATACTCATCCTACTTATCTATCAATTGCTAGGTCTTATTTCTTCCATCAAACTGTAAACCTAGTTTTAAAATAGTACTAAAAGATGCATTCCAAAACTTATAGTCTTCTTCCTCCCATGACTTATACATTTCAGCTACATTAACCCTATACATTTTCAGTTATTTTTCCAACTATTTACCTTCCTACTGCTCAGTATCAATTGCAGACATATTAAACAACTTACTGTTTATGGAAAGTAAAGATTTATCTATTTATAGCACCTTCCATTTTCTTCATCTTCAATGACATGACATAATTTTTTGTAATTCAATGATCACTTTGTATTAGTGACATGCAAATATTTCCACTCTGAAAGTATGTTTACCATGCTTATATATTCTTGGAGGATAAAAAGCAGCTGCACACATACCTTTTCCCACTTTATCCTCCCCCTTCCCAGAACAAAGACCACAAAGGTCTAGCCCTGGCTTCCCCAAAAATTCTTGCTGCAAGACCCCCAAGCTCACCAGAATCCTCCAGCCAGCAGTGGAATTTGTCTACCCCATATAAAAGAGTTCTCTACCTGAGCTTGGGGCAGACACCATCTTAGGCTCTACCCAGGCAGGTCTCCATCATTAAACGTGGCCTGAAGCTCTCCTAGGCTCTGGCCTATTCTCAGAGTCTTCTCTGACCTCTCCTATATCTTTTGCCCTATGCCTGTGGGACTTTCAGAGAAGTTAGTAAAAACTTTATTTGCCCATTTGCTTATTCAAGTTCAAATATATTCCTTAAAAACTCAACAGTATTAGATAATTGTTGGTTCTTTTTTATTCTGGAGGCTTCTTTCCCGATAGCCTCTGTCCTGCTCCAGTCTAGTTTGGCTGAAACTTCCTTCCTTTTCCTGATTTTCTACTTTAGATACAACACTCCATTTCCAGGCTCTTCCTCTTCATGACTCATTCCCTCATTTTGCTAAGACTGCTCTTTGGCTATCTTTCCTCACATACGATTAATAATTTGATTTATTTAAAATTCCAGATTAGAAATAATTTTCTTTCTGAGTTCTGAAGGCATTGTTTCTTTATATTCAAACACACTGTGTTGCTTTTAAGAAATTGCATGCTGAAGATGGCAGCCGAGTAACAGCTTCCTTGCGGCTGGGCACGGTGAGACTGTGGAGAGAGGACTTCAGGCATCTCTGGCAGGTGGGATCTACCCAGGAACTTCCCCTTGGGGACACAGGGAGACAGCATGAGGCTTCTGGACACCCTGAGGAAGGCAAAAGCGGCAGAGACTGGGCAAGTGGTTGCGTCTGTT
>CAUYRH010050775.1:0-59423 GCA_963574655.1 Perodicticus potto | reverse complement strand
ATTACATTTATAGATTTACGTATATTGAACCAGCCTTGAGACCCTGGGATAAAGCCCACTTGGTGATGGTGTATAATTTGTTTGATGTGTTGTTGGATTCTGTTTGTTAGTATCTTGTTAAATATTTTTGCATCAATATTCATTAGGGATATTGGTCTATAGTTTTCTTTTCTTTTGGGTCTCTCCCTGGTTTAGGGATCAAGGTGCTGTTTACTTCACAGAATGTGTTGGGTAGTATTCCTTCTTTTTCTATATTTTGGAAGAGGTTTAGTAATATGGGTACTAGTTCTTCTTTAAAGGTTTGGTAGAATTGTGACGTGACGCCATATGGTCCTGGTCTTTTCTTTTTAGGGAGATTTTTTATAGTTGATACTATTTCAGAACTTGATATAGGCCTGTTCAATGTTTCCGCTACATTCTGGCTGAGTCTTGGTAAGTGGCGTGCTTCCAATTGTTGGTCGATTTCCTTCAGATTTTCATATATCTAAGAGTTTCATTTTCATATTTCTTGAGAATATTATAAGTTTCTTGTAATATTTGTTAAGGATTTTTTGAATTTCTGAGGGGTCTATTGTTATTTTGTCTTTACCATTTCTGATTGATAAAATTAGAGATTTTGTTCTTTTTTTCCTGATTAGGTTAGCCAAAGGTTTATCTATTTTATGGACCTTTTCAAAAAAGCAACTTTTTGATTTATTGATCTGTTGTATAATTCTTTTGTTTTCAATTTCATTTAATTCTGCTCTAATTTTGGTTATTTCTTTTCTTCTGCTGCGTTTGGGGTTGGAATGTTCTTCCTTCTCCGGTTGCTTAAGATATCCCATTAAGTTGTTAACTTCCTCTTTTTCTGTTCTCTTGAGGAAGGCTTGCAGTGCTATAAATTTCCCTCTTAGTACTGCCTTTGCAGAATCCCAGAGATTTTGATAATTCATGTCTTCATTGTCATTTTGTTCCAAAAATTTGGTAATTTACTTCTTAATCTCGTCTATGACCCATCTATCCTTCAGCATAAGGTTGTTTAATTTCCATGTTTTTGTATGAGTATTCAGATTACTATTGTTATTGAGTTCAACTTTTATTCCATGATGGTGGGAGAAGATGCAAGGAATAATTTCTATTCTTTTAAATTTACTGCTGTTAGACTTGTGACCTAAGATGTGATTGATTTTGGAGTATGTTCCATGGGATGATGAGAAGAATGTGTATTTAATTTTATTAGGGTGAAAAGTTCTGTAGATGTCTGTTAAATCCAGTTGTTGAATGGTTAAGTTTAAATCTAAAATTTATTTACTTAGCTTCTTTTTGGAGGATCTATCCAACTGTCCAGTGCTATTTTGTGTTGGGAGATTTTTAATTACTGCTTCCATCTCATTACTTGTCATTGGTTTATTCAAGATTTCTATTTCTTGCTGATTTAGACTTGGAAAGTTGTGCATTTCCAGGAATTTATCCGTTTTATTTAGTTTTTTAGTTAGTTTGTGTAGAGATTTTTATCTTATTGACAGATAACATTTTGCATTTCCACAGTATCACTTCTAATGTTTCCTTTTTTATTTCTAATTGTGCTTTTCTGAGGCTCTTCTTTCTATTTCTGGCTAATCTAATTAGTGATCTGTGATTTACTTATCTTTTCCAAGAACCAACTTTTTATTTCATTAATCTTTTGTATTATTTTTGTTTGCATTTCATTTAGCTCTGCTCTGAGCTTTGTTATTTCTTTTCTTAAGCTGGATTTTTTTTTTTTTTTTTTTTTTTTTTAGTTCCCTAAGATGTGACATTACATTGTTAATTTGTGATCTTTGTTTTTTGATGAAGGCAATAAATAGTTCTAGTAGAGCCAAATCCTTTTCTGTTTGCCTGTATGGAAAATTCTTTATTTCTTTTTTTGTTTAGGAAACTTAGTTTTTAAGGATACAGAATTCTTGTCTGGCAGTGTTCTGTTTAAGACTGCAAATGGGTCTCTAATCCTTTTTGGGATGTAAGGTCTCTGCTGATGAGTCTTCAGCTACCTGAAGGGTTTTTCTGTGTAGATTAGATTGCTTTCATCCTGAAGCTTTCTTCATCATTTGAATTTGGCCAGATTGAGGTTTAGGTGTCTTAGAGATGTCCCATTTGATATGAGTCTCCCCAAATTTGATGTATCTGGATATCTGAATCTCTGGCAATACCAAGGAAATTCTCCTCAATAATTTTCTTTAATAGGTTACCCAATTTTATTGCATTTTCTTCATCGTCTGGGAAAACTATAATTTATTTATTGTCTTATTTCACATAGTCCTATATTTCTATGAGTGATTGCTTATTGTTTAATTTTTCCTATGTTTTTTACTAATTGAGTTAGTGTAAGCTTAGAGATTCTTTCTTTTTCTTATTCTAGGTTGTTATTGAAGCTTTCTACTCTGTCTTTTAATACCCCAAATGACTCTGTCATTTCTTTATGTTTGGGTATATCCTTTCTTATGTTGCCTATCTCCTTAAGTGAGTTTTTCACATTTTTTCATTCATGTCCTTAATTATTTTTTTTATTTTTTTGTTTGGGTTTTCAACTCTTTCCTAAGGTGCATTCATCCTGTTTACCTTTTATATTCTGATATTTTGATAATTTCCATTTTGTTAGGATCCAGTAATGTGGGTCTAAGATGATCCTTTGGAGGTGTTGAACTTTTTTTTTTCCATGTGGCCAGAATCCTTTTGCTGATTTCTTTTTGTCTGAAACCTCTTCTCTCAGCTCAGGGGTGATAGGTTTGGGGGCACCTGTTTTCATTTTCTGAACTCTGCTGTTTACTGAGAAGGAGGAAAATCCCTGGATAGAGCTTTTGCTTTTTGTATTCCACTGGATTGACCCAGCAGGATATGGGTCAATCCGCTGGATTCAGGGAAGATGCACTGAAAGCCTGTAATGTAGCCATTCTCAGGCATTGTTCCTTTCCCTAGAGTTTGTCACAGTCAAGCCAGTGCTGTGGAATATTCAGGTAAATTAATGTGTCTGTCTCCAAGCTACTGTTGAAAGCTTAGGGCAAGTCTCCATCCAAGGAAGTGGGCCGTGTGACCTTGGCTGTGCCTGAGCCCATGCATTACCTTGTTGGGTGCCTGAAAACCTAATAGAACCTCAGCCAGAGGTAAGGTGGGTCGTGGGAATTTGGCTAGTGCCTGGAAAAATGTGCGACGTTGACCAGTCTCTGAGCCAGTTTCAGGAACTTGGTGCATGTTTGTGTAGAGTGCAGGACCTTCACAGGCACCTGAACAGGACTAGGGTCTTGGCTATTCCCTAGACAGGTTGTGGGTCTACCGCCAGCAACAGTTCCTAGGCCACCTATGGCCTATTGGGCCAGATCGGAAGGATGCACGGCACCTAGTCACAGTGTCCATGAGAGCACCTGCTCTCCCTGCTCCCTCTGTCCTACCAGGGGTTATAGCTAGGTGGCTGCAGTGGAGTTGACCCTCTGGGCAAACCAGGTCTTCTGGGACTGAAAGCATAGTTTGCTAACTGTTGCAATGACCTGGGACCAGAAGTTAGTGGGACTCTACTGTTCCCACTGTCTGGTACAAGGCTATTTTACTTGCCAAGCTGCTCTTTGTCCAGGTTTCATTCCTGCTGTGGTAGTGGAACCCCCTCGCAGCTTGGATTTCAATGTCTTCTGTGAGAGTGTGCAGTTCCATTATTCTCCCCCATAGCCCTTCCCCAAGTGTGGATGTTTCCCTCAGCCAAATTCTAATCTTGCCATGTGGATCACCCACTTCTCTCTTTCCCACGTTTGGTGTCTCCAGTTGCTTCACTAGTGTATCACTGTGCACTCTCCAAGACAGTCCCTCCACAGGTAATCTCAACCCACAGCCTTGGATCCTATCTTTGAGAACTGAGAGTTCAGGCTGCTTCTAATCTTCTGTCTTGCACCATCCCTATTTTGTTTCTATATTCTAATTGAATAAGTTGATTCTCTCTTTACCTAACTAATAATTTAATGGAACTTTGATTTGAATTTGTGATTTCTGTATTCCAAAACTTGATGTTTTAATTGCTATATTATGCTTTGAAGTCAAACAAACTTCAATCAAATCGCATTCCTGATATAAATTGTCTTATCTTTTGTAATAATTGATTTCCTCAGATCTATAACTGAAGATAATAATGCTTATCTTCTGTGTCAAGGATAAAGTCATATGGGATATTTTATGTATGGTAGTAATCATGGAATTTGTGACAAAATAAGCATTCTGTTTATATTAGCTGTTATTAAAATGTGATATATAGAACAATTATTGTTAATATTAATATTTTCCTTATTGTACTCTTTACAGATTATATCAAAGATTTATTGGAAATAAACTGAAAATATTATAATGTAATAGTAATATAATGAGTTAAATTATTTCAAGTGCAGTGGATTTCAGGTCATGCAAACATACTCACAAACTTAGAAAAGTACTGTGAAGTCAAAAAGAAAATTACAAACAAGATTCTATGATGGAAAATAAAGATGCCTCAGGATGGGAACCCACCCAATTTTTGAAGGACCTATTTTCACTGATATTGGAAGAATTATATGCATCCAACATGCAAGGAAGGAATAGCCTTACATAAAGGTAGAGCTTAATGAGCTGTTCCATGAAACTATAGACCAATGAAAATCTCAGTTACCGAGTTTAAATGGGGGAGCAGCATAAAATGAAGTAAGGAAATAAGGATAAACCAGATCTCTTCTGTAGGGAAAGTAAATTGACTGCTTTTCAGCCTGATCTTTACTGAGGAAAATGTTTTGTTTCAAACACAGTGTTTTTAAAGAATAGGAGCCAACATTTAAACCTGAGATCTCAATCTCTCTACCTCTCTCTCTCTGAAAGGGTTACCATCCTAAGGCATCTTTATTTTCCATCATAGAATCTTGTTTGTAATTTTCTGAAAGAGAGAGATTTTTGTTTTACTTTGTTTATTTGGCAACTTTCACCTGCATCCTTTCTTGGTAACATCTGCTAGGACCACTTAGCAACTGCTCCCTCTAGACTAGGACCACTCTCTGATTTACTGTGTTTACCCATAAGCTATTTCACTAATATAGGTCACCTAACCTATGATGGAAAGTTGTAAAGAATAATGTGATCCAGTTTATATATTCAGTACGTCAGGCTTTCTGTTTTAGGTAAATGGGTTGAGGAAAACATTTTAGTTAGAAGGATACTTCATTGTCTGAGTGAAAAATGATGGAGACTAGGCCTATGGTTTTGGTAATGAACTAGACAGACTTGAGATACCTTGAAGATAAAATATTTAGTATCCAATAATAATTTGTCATGGAAATTAAGAAAAATGGAAGAATAAAGGATTATTACCAATTTTCTGGTTTGAACAATTTGGGAATGAATTATAGTTTTTAATTTAAGCAGTGTAAAAATTCAAAAATTTATAGAGAAAATTGACAGTTCAGTTTTTTGGTTTTTGTTTCTGAAACAGGGTCTTACTTTGTCTACTAAGCTAGCCTGAAGTTTTGTAATTATAGTTCACCGCAACCTCAAACTCTCAGACTCCAGCAATCTTCCTGCTTCAGGTCCCAAGGAGATGGGACTACTGGCGCATGCCACCATGCTTGGCTAACTTCTCTATTTTTGTAGACAGATTCTTACTCTTGCTCAGGTTTGTCTCAAACTCCTAGGCTCAAGCAATCCTTTCACCTTGGCCTCCAGAGTGCTAAGTTTACAGGCCTGAGCCACTGTGCTTTGCTGAAAGTTCAGTTTTAAAGTTATAAATTTCTAGTAACTTAGAGATTTCTGGGTGAATTGTTAAGTTAATTGAAGTTCCTAGATATCAAAGACTATTAGCATGCCAATGTATAAAAATATTAATATAATATGAGTAGATGACATCACTTAAAGTGTGTAGACAGTCAAGAAAACTTTTGACATAGTCACAAAGATCTATACTATTTGATGAACTGATACAATACAAGGAATTATCCAATCATGCTGATGAATGACCAGAGCAATAAGAAAATACCTGGGAGGGTGACTGAAGTGCAAGAAGAAAGTCCTTGAAAGAAAATAGAGAGTATTGAAAAATTGAGTATGATGAACACAGAAAATTGTCCTTTGAATTTGACAGCATGCTGATGGTTGACAAGAATGCTTTCAGTGAAATGACAGAGGTTGAACACCAATTGAAATAGGCTGAAGAATCAATATAAACAGCTCAGATAGGTAGCAGCTTGAAAGCGACAAGTTACATAAAGCAATAGAATAATGAGGCAGTGTTGTAGTGATTAGAAAGTAAAGAGAGATTATCTTTCTAGTGATGCAAGAGACCAAAGTGTGTTTATAGGTTGGTATAAATGGTCCTGTGGACAGAAATATATATTGGTGATATGGGAAGGAGAGGGTATAAGTAAAGGAACATAATTCTGTGGTAAAAAATGGATCCTAGGGGCGGGTAGAAGGGAATTATTTTTACAGTAACAGGAATGAACATAGAAATATGGAAAGGAGATGCTGTTAAGTGGATTTACTGATTTTGTGATGGGAAGATGATGTTTAATATGTGTACCTTTACTTCTGTAATGCTGAATCTAATAAAGCCATCAAGGGAAAATGTGTGTTTAGGAAGATGGGAATGGACAGAAAAAAAAGTTTAAGACTGTGAGAAATATGCGAAATAGTTGTTACTAAGAGTGGGAGAGAAAGCTTGATACAGAAATGTTTCCTTGTTAAGTAATTTTAAGTGCCCTTTGAGATTGATGATAATGAATTTACCTGGTTATTTAATTTTTATCTAGCATTACTGAGTTTCCCAGGTAAAAACATAAAATGGATTGTGCAAAGGACTGATAAAGCTCAGAGCATTTGGAAAATTGCTAGTTATTCTTTCAGGCGTACAGAGTAGGCATATGGACCTAGAGCAAAGAAATCACAAGTAGAGTATAAAACAGGAGAACTTTAAAACAGAAAATGATTAGATTGTCTTTCAAGGTCAGGTTTATCTTTAACTATTTCAGAAGCAGCAATTGTAGATTTATCTATTTCAGAGATGAAAAGGGGAATGTTGCATATATTTCAAAAGTATAATACAAATGTCATTCTCATATGAATTATGGGAATGACCTTGACCAAATTTCCCTCAATAAGGGAAAGCTAATAATATTTTCAATTAAAAGTTAACTCTTTTTCTGGTCCCTTACAATATCAAAAGAAAATTAAGTTATTACCCGGTCAATTACCGTTCATCACCATCAATGAAAACAAGACTGGTTTTTGATAAAAGTACCAGTCTTTGCCCCTCAGATAGTATAGTAACTCGTGGTAGGTAATCCTGGTGCTCTTTACCCATGTGATACTCCAAGTATTTAGTTCAACATCAAAATTGCAGTCTATGAAAAAAAAAATTTGATAAGCTGTAATTCATTACAATTAAAACTTATTGCTCATAAAAGGCACTGTTAAGAGAAAGGGCAGACTAGACATGGATTGAGAGAAAATACTTATACACATAGCTTATCTAAAAGAGGATTTGTGTGTAAAATAGACAAAAGAAAACTTTTAAAATGAACTTAAGAAGACCAGCACAGTGGCAAAATATCTGAATAGACCTCTCTGTTCTGATATACAAGAGATACAAGGATGCTTAAGAAGAAGAAGAAGAAATACAAGATGCTTAATAGGCAAATAAAAAAGTTCATCATCATATGTCATAAGGGAAATGCATATTGAAATAATGATGAATATCTAAGGTGTAAAAAACATTGTTAGTGAGGAAGTAGAAAGTAGAACAACAGGAACTCTTAAGCATTGCTGGGGAATATGCAAATTTTAAAGCCACTTTGGAAGACATTCTGAGGGATTTTCTAAAAAAGCTAAACATAGGCTTTCCAACAATCCTTCTTTGTGCTTACCCAAAATTAATTTGAATTTACAGTTACACAAAAATCTGTGCATGAATGCTTATAGTAGCTCTTTGACAAAAACTGGAAAAAAACCAAGATATTCTTCAATCTGTGAACTGATAAACGATGGTATATCCATCTGATGAAGTATTATTCAGCAATAAGGAAAAAAATGATTTATCAAGTTACATAAAGACATGAAGGAACCTAAAATGTATATGTCAAGTGAACGGAGCCAGTCTGAAAAGTCTATTCACTGTATGATTCCAACTAAATGACACTCTGGAACAAACAAAACTACAGAACCAGTAAAACATGTAGTGGTTTCTGGGAGCTCAGGGAGTCAGGGAGAGAGAAACAGATGGTGCAGAGGACATATCTTTTGGGACAGTGAATCTACTATTCTGTATGATACTATAGTGGTGGATACAGAACATTATCATTATGCATTTGTCAAAACCCATAGAACACAAAGAATTAACTCTAATGTAAACTTTGGATAATAAAATACTTCAATATAGATTCATCAATTGTAACAAATTTACCACACTGATACAATATATTTTAATGAGATAAAGATTGTGTGTGTTGGGAAGAGAAAGGAGGTATATGGGAGCTCTCTGTACTTTCTGTGCATTTTTTCTATACACCTGAAAATCTGCTTAACAAGCGAAGTCTCTAATTAAAATTAACGCACATACACATATCTGTATACATACATACACACACATACAAATACACATGTCCTTCTAATGATAATATATTATTAAAATCCTTTCCTATAACATTTGTTGCAGCTTCAAACATTTACTATTTCAATATTCTTCTAGCATAGTCATTTATTTGAATGAGGACTTTGGAGAGAAATGAGGTATATTTCAATTATTAAAACATATATAAGAGATAACAAGAGTTCCCCCATCTCCATTTCCAGGTCATCATCTTAGGCCTTGTAGTCCACCCTTTATGTATAGAGTTTTAGAAAATTCTATCAGCTTTATTAGTTGCAGGTTTTACCCTTATCATCCATGTATATACATATAATTGACAGGTTAATCTACAATAATGGGTCTTTCCCATCTGCAAACAGATTGTTCCTATGGCCTGTGTATATATATAAACTACTCAATTTTGGCATTCAAAATGTCTCATAATACCTCCAATCTTCCTTATATATTGTGTGATGATGAATTATACCACCTACTGTGCCTCAAATGTGTTGGATTTTGCCTGACTTCTGTACTTAGTTGTGTGGTTTTTCTTTCTCTTAGAATGTCCTATCCCGACATTTTTGCCTATGTTCTTCTATACACTCTTAAGGTACAGACTCAAAATCCTTCTTTATAAAGCTTTTCTTAATTTTCCAATCTGTAGTGATCTGGTTCTTAACTTCTTAGCATTGCGAACTTTCTTCATTATAGTACTAGAATTTTTTTTGTGTCTTTTAGAAACTTTTCTAAGCATAGGATCCTTGGAATGAGGTATAGAATTATTCATAGTTTCTATATGCCCGACAAAAGGAGTTTAATAAATGTAATGAATTGATTAAAACAGCAAAACTGCAGCTCAGCATTTTTCCATTAATTTTCCTAATCACATGACCTTGCAGCAGAACCTCAAACTCATCATAAAAACAAATGGCTTATGGGTAACAGCGAGTGAGATAGATTATATATGCACATAATCAGTATTTTTATAATCACTGAGAAAATCTATAAGAAAATAGCTGGAGAACTAGGGTATGTTACTTGCTATATTTTGCTTACCATTTTGTACTCTGATCCCTAAGGTGAGAGTCTCAGCAGCTGTGTTTTGAAATCTTACAAGCTCAGTTTCTAATTTGAAATGCCTATGAAACATAAACGGGTTTTAAAGGAGAAATGTTGCCAAAGAGATATAAAGATGCCAGCATTTTATATATTGAAAAATAAATAGAAAATGTGGATGTCTTTTAAAATGACAACCGAATGTCTGGATCGCTCAGCTTGTGTACTTTACAGACATCCCTTCTGCAGGGTTAACTGACACCTTCTCTGTCTGATACAGAAGGTACAGAGTAAGGGGAGTATTGATGATGTCACTAGGGATGTCACTAGGCAGTGACATGATATTTTTTTTTTCTCCTTGAGAGCAGAGAATGTATGTTGGGTCCAATTTTTGGATTTTTATTTGGAATTATTAAAGTGTTGACATATCTCAGCAGTGAAAGGATTATGCTACTCATTTGGCAATATTAAAACACTACTATATAGGCTCAGTGCCCAAGCACAGTAATTCTGGCACCAGCCACATGCACCAAGGCTGGCAGGTTCAAAACTGGCCTGGGCCAGCTAAAGAACGACAACTGCAACAAAAAAAATAGCCGGGCATTGTGGCATGTAAAAATAATTAAATTTAACGGAAAAATGCTGAGTTACAATTTTGGTGTTTTAATCAATTCATTACATTTATTAAACTCCTTTTGTCAGGCATATAGAAAATATGAATAATTCTATTCCTAATTCCAAGGATTCTATGCTTAGAAAAGTTTCCAACAGCCTGTAGTCCCATCTTCTTGGGAGGCTGAGGCGAGAGAATTGTTTAAGCCTAACAGTTTGAGGCTATGAACTGTGATGCCACAATACCCTACTAAGGGTGACATAGTGAGATTCTGTCTCAAAAAAAACCACACTACTCTATATTATATAGTAAACAGAAAAGGCTGATTATCATAATCTGATCCCATCACACTTTTGAACAGGGACTTTTCTCCATCCATTCTCACACCAGGAGTTTTCTAAAGGTGCTAGAATATTAATTTGGTAATTGCAAGGAGACCATTAATATACAGAATTATCTGCAGGTACTCCATTCCCCCTTTACACTTGAACTTTTCTAAAGAATGATCTACACCTGTGGTGCTACCTTTTCCACTACAACCAGCTATGAACATTGTAATTGTCTGTAACCATAGAAACCTGTTGTTTTTTTTTTTTTTTTACTTCGATGAATGAGAAATAGCTTAGATTCCTAAGCCACCTGGTGATCCATTTTTCACTCTTTTCTTGAATCTCTTCTCTCATTTCCTGAAATTAGGCATCTCTCAGAGTTACATCTTCAAAACTCCCTTCTTCCTCCATCCCTTTTGCTTCAAGAATACAACCACCTCTGAAGACTTTCATAATTACAATGTTGTGTTTCTATCAGGTCTTTACCTTTTCATTCTTCTGAGATTTGAATATTTATTTTCAACTTTAAAGAAAGTAAACTGATCTTTCCTCTAAAACAAGTATCCTGTACATCATTGCAAGTGAAAAAGCACAGAATTTGTAATCAGACAAACTGATCACTCTTTTTGATTTGTAGAACTTATTTATTCTCTCCCAAAGTTCTGTTTCTTTTTCAGTAAAAATGAAAATAGTAACACGAAACTGAACTCTATAGTGAAGGACTCAATTATCTAAGAGTCAAAAAAAAAATGCCTAGTAAAATATCTAGGACAAAACAGAGCTCAACAAATGCTAGGTTCCTCTCTTTCCCTTCTCTTTCTGATTTTCCTATGAATTTTCCAAATAATTTAAATTTTAAAAGTCATTCTTTTCAAATATCCTGCAACCCATTTATCCTACTTTTTTCTAGTTTTTTATTATAGTTATGTTCAACTCTCATGGCCTCTGTTTTAAGTTACACCCTTAAAGCATCTCACCTGCACAATAGCAATAGTCTTCTATTGCAAGGAATATTACATCTGGCTTTCAGAAAAAAAGATTCCTAATATATAACTATTACTTTTTATTCCCTGATCAAAAACTTGTATTTCTCATACCTCTTTGAATTAAGAAGTTATGTAATATAAATTTTACACAGGCATACATCTTACTTTAACTTAAAAGCATTTGCTTTGTTATTCATTAAAACACTGTAGGTGTTGCCAGACTTGGGGACTCCAGCCTATAATCTCCCTAGTACTCTGGGAGGCCGAGGTGGGTGGATTGCTTGAACTCAGGAGTTTGAGACCAGCCTGAGCAACAGGCTGTCTCTAAAACAAAGTGACTGGAACCTGTAGTCCTAGCTACTTGGGAGGCTGAGGCAAAAGGATCGCTTGAGCCCAAGAGTTTGAGGTTGCTGTAAGCTATGACGCCACTGCACTCTATCCAAGGTGACAAAATGAGACTTTGTCTCAAAAACAAACAAACACTCTAGGTGTCAATTCCTATTTTGCTAATGAGTAAATTGACATACCAGAAGTTCCTACATGTGGCAATAATGGTGGGAAGCTTTTACCCCAAGGCTTATGGCCTGCAATTTGATCCTCTTTCTCCCTTGCTGCTATATTTGTATTCTAACATTTAGGGTCTCCCTAAATACAGTTCAAATCTAAGTTTCTGGCATTATCTTTTCAGTTCTATCCTAGTGTATTACAGAAGGCTAAAATCCCCACTTACAGGAAAAATGAAACATATCATTTTAGTGATGTGGTGTGTATTTTAAAAAGAAATGTAAAAGGGAAAGCTACCATTGCCTTAAACTTTCCAGTTGCTTAAGGCAAACTGTCCCTCCAACTGTCATCACCCTTATCTAACTCTGAAATATAGGAAAAGCTGTTCTCTCTTCCTAGAATATTATCTTGCTAGTCTTTACCTGTAAGAAACCTATCCATTTTTCAAATAAGTTTTCTATATTTTCCTTGGTTTCTAGTAACTTTTATCAATACTCTCTTGGCTTTGTCAAAGTGAAAATAAAAATGCAGAGAATAATCGGTAAATTTAACATTTTTGGGGGGAAGAAAGGATTATAATTTGAGCATACATGCAGACTAAATGGTCTGTCTAAGGAATGAATAGAAGGTTAGAGATTTTACTTTCTTTCTTTCTTTTTTTTGGCCAGGGCTGGGTTTGAATCCTCCACCTTGGGTATATGGGGCCAGTGCCCGGCACTCTTTTTCTTTGAGCCACAGGCGCCGCCCAAGTTGGAGATTTTTCATTTGTTTTAGTGAATTCGTGAGGCGGTGGCAAGCTCCAATTGGTGAGCGATGGTAGTGGACAAAATTAGTCCCAGAATTGCAGCAAGTTATTTCAGCGGTTGGAGATAAAAATGGTCTCATTTACAATAGGCAGTTTCAGTAGCTAGAGTTGCAGAGAATTATATATTTCTACAACAATATTATGTGTCCTGAGTGCTTTCTTTGTTCCCCTCCCCCAAGCTTCTCCCCTGTTTTAAGTGGGTAAAACAAGAATGATCCAATTTATATGATCAATTTTCACAGCTCATTTGACTTGAATAATATTCATTTCTGTGTCTCCATACCCATTATTTATCCTATTATTATTGTTATTTTCATCTTATTATTTTTCCATCAAGTTAAAAAAAGTTTACATGGTGGCGCCAGTGGCTCAAAGGAATAGGGAGCCAGCTCCATAAGCCGGACGTGGCAGGTTCAAACCCAGCCCTGGCCAAAAACCACAAAAAAAAAAAAAAAAAGTTTACATAACTAAGAAAAGCTTGCTGTGTTGAATTTGAGTAAAGCCTTGTTGTCACCTTCTTTGTAAGTTGTTTTAAGACCAATGCAATAAGACTTATCTTACTGTTATTGCCTGTATTGAAAAGCGTTTCTCACCTCTTTGAAAAGGCTCCTTATCCAGGTATATCACCTGGGTCTGAAAAAAGAGTAATGAAAGCACAGTTGTATTGTTACATTTGTGGTTCAAAATGCTTAGTACACTACTATGTATTACCATATGAAAACTAGCTTCTATAGAAATAAATCTATTTTAAGTTGTAGAAATATATACATAAAATAGTAGAATTAGACTTTTAAAAACTACTCCAGTTACCTTATCTAAGTTGGTAGGACATTTATGATTTATATAAATAATCAAATTGGGTAGGAAACTGAAAATAACATGAATAACACACCCTAGTATTTATTTTCTGATGAGTTTTGAACTTTATACACACTTTATGCTGTCTGATCTACCTTCATGATACCTTTATTGCTGGAGGGAAAATGCCCCCGTATCTGTGATTGCAATGTTGTGGTGAAAATATTAAAGAGAAGAAGTTGATGTAAGTAATAATTTCAGGCCACAGATAGTTTAAGTCATAGTGATAGCTTACTGAAGTAAAGTTTAAAATGTTTATATTTAGAGATATAGGAATATATTTCATTGAGGAAATACTGGTCAGTGTGAGAATACTTTGTGTTAACTAAGAGTAATTCTAAATCTATAAAAACAAAATTGTTTCATGCCTTACCTTTTAAATTACAGGTGTTTTCATCTTTCAAAATGTTAAAATAATGTATAATATTTAATTATAATCTTATAAGAAGAAATAGTAAGATTCCATTCTAGTGTTTCCATTAATGATAAGCAAAACCAAAATACAAATTAAAAGGTCAAATTGATCAGATTTTCATTTCAAATTTAAATAATTACTCAGATTTAAAATTCTGTAATTTCCATAGGGAAACACTCAGTTTTATTACATATATGTGAGTTTTGCTAAAGAAAATACCCTTAGGTGTTGGAAACACCATGTGATTTGGATAAAGTGAAAGAAGTGATGTAATTTTAATTATGTAATATGAGATACATTGTAGACATTGAAGAAAATAATTAGGAAATTATACATAAGGAATAGAGATAATCTGAGTAATCAGAATGTTTTTAGTGTAAACAAAAAAATGAAATAATAGAGAGGCAAGAGATTTGGGGGAGAAAGAAAAAGAAAAACATGGATAAAGTCACTGTTAAACCGAATGTAGAAATAGAAGAGAGGAAGTCTATGTGCTACAGAATAAATTAGCACTTTCTATATAATAAGCTCTTTGTAGAATTAGTAACTACTCTTAATTGCACTTCCCCAATCCAAACCTTCAAGAAGTTTTATCCATACTTTCTACTTCCAAAACATATTCTAAATATATCCCATACTTCCCATTTCAATTAAAACCTTCCTAATTTAAGCCACTATCATCTCTCACTCAGACCATCAAAAGTACACTAAATCCTCTCTCCTCTACTGTGATTGTCATGTATGACACGTTCTTCAGAAAGCAGAGTAGTTTTTTAAAAACAGATCAAATAATGTCACATTTCCGCCCAAAATCCTCCAGTGGAATCCCCCTTTGCATGTTTAAATTAATACATAAAGACATCTAGAATATATTATTTCTTCACTGAAATCATGTTGGATCATTCTTCTGATTTCTCACTCTTATTCATCTACTGGCTTTTCTGTGTTTGAAACATGTCTAAATTTAACAAAGGAGACAAAATCCTTCCACACCTAAAACTATAAATATTTATGAAATAAATTGAGGAAGATATCCTGTGCTTATAGTAATAAATAATGATTTCAATATTTATAGAAATATAAATCTAAATGATAAATCTAAATGATCTAAATATTTATAGAAAACTATAAATATTTATGAAATAAATGGGAAGATATCCTGTGCTTATAGTAATAAATAAGATTGCAAAATGTCCGTACTACCCAAAATGATCTACAGATTCAATGAAATTCCTATTAAAATACTGATGACATTATCGACATAAATAAAAAGAAAAATCAAAATTCCTATGAAATGACAATAAAATCTTGAATAATCAAGGCAATCTTGAGCAAAAAGAACAAAGTTAGTGGTATCACACTACCTGACTTCAAAATATACTACAAAGCTGTAGTATCTAAAACAGCATAGTACTGTGATTAAAATAAGCATAGAGACAAATGGAACAGAATGGAGACCAAGTAAACCTCACGCATTTCCATCCAATTTGTTTTCAACAAAAGGTCCAAGATGCATGATCAATAAAAGGGCAGTCCTTTTAATAAATGATGCTAGGAGGGCTGGATATCCTCCTGTATAAGAATGAAATTAGATCCTGATCTCACACCACATACAAAAAGCAACTCAAAATGTATTAAAATCTTAAATGTAGGGCTAAAAACTATTAACTATTAAAAGAAAATGTAGAATAAAAGCTCCATAACATTTGTCTGGGCAATAATTTTGGGGGGATAGGATCTATTTATTCCGTTCAGCAACCAGACAATCTCACCAAGTTTGGGACTACAGTTTTAAACAGTAAGTAAAGGAGTGCAAAAACTACAATACAGGAATGAATGCAAGCACATATATTTTGTATTTTAGTAAGACCTAGTGCAAGAATTAGCTACTTCTACATTTGTCTACAATAACATGGTATTTGTGATTATAACACATAACATCAGCTCTCCAGGGCCTGCATCATCCCTGCATCTAAACTACTATGCCTCATCCCAGTGGGTCTTTTCTCTTATGAACTCAACAGATTCCTTCTGTGCACTTATGAAGTGCATCCTGGACTAGATCCTGGGTGTAGGAGATAAAAGGAAGAGTAAAATATAATCCTTCCCTCCAATAATTTACAGTCTTTGGCTCGTATCTCAGTGTTTCATAAAAGTCTGCTGCCAATCTAACACCCTTAGTGTTCTATATGCCTATATGCTATGATGGGGGCTGCTTTCCTCCAGTAGATACTATTGTTATTTTTTAGATTCCTCTTATCTCCAAATTTTCTATTCCAAGGGCAAAACCATATATAGCTCCTCTCTAGTACTTGCTTCTAGACTTCAGTAGGTTTGACACACTAGGTCCCAATTTGACCATAAAGAAAACTCAAATTCTTTAAAAAGTGAAAGAATGAGATATTTTTCAAAGATTAATTTCTCAAATATAATTCATAATTTAAGGTAGCAGTTTACACAATCATTTTGATGGACACAAAAGTAATTATATAGGATTTTTTCTAATCCATTACTCTGAGTGTCTATGATCTATGTCACAGAGTATCAGAGTGCTGACAAAGTAGCTGGTGGAGAGATAGTGACGAGATGGGGGAAAGATGGCAGATACAGGACTGTGTCTTTTCCATCAGTCATTATAATGTATATTGTACTACCTGGCAGAGCGGCAATGACAAATTTAAACTATTTTAGCAGGTCATATCCCTATAGAATGTTTGAGGCTTATTTTTCTTTTAATGTTAAGGCAATCCATAGTCCATTTCTGAATTATAGATATGTTCTTTATCATCATATACTACTGGTACCGGAATTTCTTCTTCAGTAGGTCCTCAGTCTAAGGGATTTGAAGAATGAATCGATGGACCCCAGAGCAGTGGTAAGACAGGATTTATTTTACAGAGAAGAGTACAGAGAAAATGCACCAGAGCTCCAGGCAGAAGGAAAAACCTAAATCAGAAAAAATCTTCCCCTGGGTCCTTTGTCTAAGGGTCCTTTATCCATCTTGGCCTCCTGGTCCAAGCCTAGGAAACTTACATTAAATTGACCAGGCCTGGGAAAACTGGGGTTTCCTGTTCACTCAAGTGCTGGGGAAGGGAGACAAGAGGTGGGAACAGATATAATACAGGGCTCACTGAGCAGGCAACCTGGAGGTGTCTCCCTTGTCTGGACCCTATGGCCACTGGAGCCTCCTGTGCCGCCCTCCCTACCCTTTAGTTCCTCTGACAGCTGCTGCCACACAGACACCCCCAGGGTAGAGACTACAGGTCCTCTCCTCAGCTCCAGGGGGCGCTGGGTGAGGCCCCACCAGCCCTGTATCACTATAATATTTCATATAAACTAAGACAGGTGCACGGCCTACAGACACATGAAAAAATTCTCATCATCCTTAATCCTCAGAGAAATGCAATTCAAAACTACTTTGAGATATCATCTAACCCCAGTAAGATTAGTCCACATCACAAAATCCCAAAACCAGAGATGTTGGCATGGATGTGGAGAAATGGGAACTCTTCTACACTCCTGGTGGGAATGCAAACTAATATGGTCCTTTTGGAAAGATATATGGAGAATACTTAGAGATCTAAAAATAAACCTGCCATTTGATCCTATAATTCCTCTACTAGGTATATATCCAGAAGAACAAAAATCACATTATAACAAAGATATTTGTACCAGAATGTTTATTGCTGTCCAATTCATAATTGCTAGGTCATGGAAGAAGCCCAAGTGCCCATCGACCCACAAATGGATTAATAAATTGTGGTACATGTATACCATGGAATATTATGCAGCCTTAAAGAAAGATGGAGACTTTACTTCTTTCATGTCCCCTTACATGGATGGAGCTGGAACATTTTCTTAGCCAAGTATCTCAAGAATGGAAGAAAAAGTGTCCAATGTACTCAGCCCTACTATGAAACTAATTTATAGCTTTCATATTAAGGCTATAACCCAATTATAGCACAAGAATATGGGGAAAGGGGCAAGCTAGGGGAGGGGAGGAGAGAGGATGGGTGGAGGGAGGGCGATTGGTGGGATCACACCTACGGTGCATCCTAGAAGGGTACAGGTGAAACTTATTGAATGCAGAATATTAATGTCTGAACACAATAAGTAAGAAAATGCCATGAAGGCTATGTTAACCAGTTTGATGAAAATATTTCAGATTGTATATGAAAACAGCACATTGTACCCCATGATTCATTAATGTACTCAGCTATGATTTAATAAAAACAAAACAAAACAAAACTATCTATTTGTATTTTAGTATAATACGCTTTAGAAGGCTTCCAGAATTTTACAGCTGGGAAAAAACCTCAGAGATCATCTCTGGGTCACTCACCAGCCCTCAACTTTCTGTTTGATTTTAGAAAGTGAATGCTGAATTTTGCCCAACATTTAGTAAAGCATTATTTCTGATTTATGCATGTACAGAATGGGATATTCTGCCATAAGAAAGAGTTAAATTCTGCTCTCTTTTCTCTCTCTCCCCCCGTGTGTCTCGTGTCTCTGTCTCTCTCTCTCTCTCTTCCTCTCTCTACCTTCTCTCCTCTCCTCTCTTCCCCTGTATCTCTCTTTCTCTCCCCTGCTCCTTAATACTGCTCTGCAACATTCCCTGCCAATAAAGACCTTTCGTACAAAAAAATAAAAGAAAGAGTTAAATTCTGTCAATGCAATAACATAGATGGAACTGGAGGTCATTATGCTAAGTGAAACAAGCCAGGCATAGAGAGATAAATATCACGTTTTCACTCATATACAAAAGCTAAAAATTGTCAATCTCATGGAAGTAGAAAGTAGAATGATAATTACCAGAGGCTTAGGAAGGGTATGTGTAAACAAGAGGATAAGGAGAGATTGCTTAATGGGTACAAACATACAGTTAAATAAAAGGAATGATTTCTGGTGTTTGATAGCTCAGATGGGTGACTATAGTTACAATGTGCATGACACATATACCACCTTTTCTTTATCCATTCACCCGTTGACAGATGTTTAGATTGGTTCAGTATCTCGGCTATTGTAAATAGTACTTCAATTAACAAGGGTGCAGGTATCCCTTTGAAATACTGGTTTGATTTTCTTTGGATAAACACCCAAATTTCAGTTCTATTTTTAGTTTGTTGAGAAACCTTCGTACTGTTTTTGGTAATGGCTATACTAAACTAACATTCCCATCAACAGTGTATGAGGCATGCTTTCTCCCTGCATCCTCACTAGCATCTATTATTTCTTTGTTTTTTTGATAATAGCTATTCTAATGGGATTGAGATGAAATTCTTTTATGGTTTTGATTTTCATTTTCCTGATGATTCCTGAAGTTGAATGTTTTTCCACGTACCTATTTGGCTATTTATATGTCTACATTTGAGAAACAGCTCTTCAGATCTTTTGCTCACTTTATGGAACGCTGTATTTGTTTTTTTGCTGGGATATTATTTGAATTTCTTGTATATTCTTGGTATTAGTCCCTTGGGGTATTCATCAAGTTGTATCTTTATTCTCTTGATGATTTCCTTTGCTGTATAGAAATGTTCTAATTTGATATAGTCTCATTGTTTATTTTTGTTTCTCTTGCCTATCATTTGAGAAATTAACTATAAAATCTCTGTGTAGAATAATGTCCTGGCGTATTTTTCTTATGTTTTCTTCCCGTAGTTTTTTTTTGTTTTTTTTGCATCTTATGTTTAAATCTTTAATTTATTTGGAGTTGATTTTTGTAGATGGTAAGTTTCATTCTTTTGTACTGGATATCTGTTTTTTCCAGCACAAGTTATTGAAGAAGATATTGGAAACGCATTTTTAATGCAGTGGGAGACATTAATTGCAAAATTATTTGAATCAGCATAATTTAATTTTTATGATATGCATGTTAAAGGAACTGCCTTATAGCAAAGTCAGTATGTTAAATGAGTACTATTTAAAAGTGAAACACCTCTGCTTTCGATATTAGACACTTATTCATTAAGGAGGCACAATGACATAAAAAACATGATGAAGTATTTGAGGCATATTTGTTTTGGCAGATTTACTTTAATAAAAGGAAGATTGGTTCATGGGATGTTAATAGCTAGAACACACCTCCAGATAGTCTAATCCAGTCTACTCAAATTAATCATCAGTTGGCTAAAATACTGATAAACTAGATATGAAAAAAATTAGTTTATTTTATATTTATAAGCTTCATATAGCAATAGCAATTTAATATGCTGAATTTGCATTACTGACATATATAGTAATTTGTCATTCATAGTCAGCATTTTGTATATGACGCAAGAGAAAATATTAAATGTGGGTAGTTAGTGTTCAATCTAAGCAGTCCTTCCATTGCATGAAGCACTGAGCAGTTCACAAGGTGGTAGCTGCTTTGTGCATCAGTCCTTGCACATTAAAATTACGAAGTGCCTTTTGGGTCACTCTTATTTTTTTTTGTAACAGTGACTAGTAATAGCTACAGAAATAGATCATATGGGATTTTATACAGGAAAACGTAAAAATAGAATGCTCTAATTAAATATCTGATTTTAATATTTTATTAAAAAATTTATTCTAGGATTAGAAAAATTTCAATCACTTTGAGTAATTTATAACATTGTCTCCCAAGACTCAGATCATCTATGTCTCTGGAATGTTTTCCTACTCTGAGAAAATGTCTACTTCAGTTAGTTTATTTCTCTGTGACAACTCTTCTTAAACAGAAGGGCGCAGTCATTTGGGAACTTTTCACACAATCAATGGGTTACTAATATTAAATGCCATAGTTTGATAATAACGTAAGCTTTGAAAAATTAGAAGAAAATAGGGCATCCTCATTGCACAATTTAATTCATTACTGTCTAATAGAAGTGGGGGTGTGAGAGGAAGGAGAATGGAATAGCAATGGGGATAGACAGAGTTCATGTGCCAAGGATGAGATACTAACCTTGCCTTATTTTACAGCTATGCCTAAATGAGGTATACTTAGGGCATATGCCCACATGTGAGCTTCAGAACAGCATGTTGTGGAAACCATTGGGAAGTATACCAATCTAAACAATGTGAGGTTAAATCCTTTCATACTTTAGTTTCCAGACTAATTTTATTTTACATTTTAATTTGCAAGGATTATATAATCATTATAATCCTTAATTCCTTAAGCCACTCAGTTTTTTGTGGTTACAACAACAGAAATGAAGCCAAACATATTTTTTCCAATTATTATAACTGAAAAGTTTATTACTCTCAACAAATTTCAATTCATCTCATAAAAATGTCTGTGTAATAGGAAAAAGGTTTTCTTTAGACTTTTAAATAAATTATGTTTTATCACTTAGTGTATGTATGTTTTAATTTCTCTGAATATTATCAATCAACTTATTTCCTAATCCATTTTACTACTAACTTTCAAAAGAACTATTTTGCTAATTTGTTCCCATTTTTCCATCAAAGAGTATATTATTCTTATTTAATATGTGCCTCCCTTTTACTTTATAACACAGTTGTGGATCTGTACAATTTATATTTGTTATATAAAAATATATTGATTATCAGGCGGTGCCTGTGGATCAGTGGGTAAGGTGCTGGCCACCGAGGGGTGGAGAGTTCAAACCCGGCCCTGGACAAATTGCAACAAAAAATAGCTTGGCATTGTGGTGGGTGCCTGTAGTCCCAGCTACTTGGGACTCTGAGGCAAGAGAATTGCCTGAGCCCAGGAGTTGGAGGTTGCTGTGAGCTGTGATTTTATTGCACTCTACAGTAAGACTCCGTCTCAAAAAAAAAAAAAAAATATATATATATATATGTATATACACACACACATATATATAGTTTATCTAGGAGTGAAGACTCATTAAACATTGCTTACCCAACATACGGAATCAGACCTAATGAATCTCAGGTGTAAGATATAGAACAAAACAATACAAGAAAGACAAAAAAGCACATGTGGAAAGAATTTATGTTACAGACCCAAGAAAAAGAATTACCAAGATAAAAATAAAATCCTCAGGTAACAATATTTAAGTAATTATTCTAAATTTAAAATATTGAAATCTTAGGTATAATAGCAAGGATTTTATAGAATTCTGATGACTTCACACTATTAACTTTGGATGTTAAAGAAAAGGTCTCTATTATGATAACCATTATCCTTTTTTCTAAAGGTGGAATTATAACTTTTTAAGTGACTTTTGCTTTTTCTTTGACTATTGAAGAGCTATTCTCATTTGAAAATCTGTGCTTATTAATGTCCTTACCTATTGACTTTGCATTTCTTTCTGAACAATCCATGGCTGTTGAGATTGTTCCTTTTTTTAGGATATTGCTCCTTTTGAAATTGCTCATTTTTTAAAATGTATTGTGTTATAAGAAATTATAAAGAATTTTGTAAATATTGGAAATAAACACACAAGAAGAAATATTTATTCCCAGCGGTAGAATTTGAGCTGAAGTGAAATAAAATATTGAAGGGATAAAGGCTTTAAATTATATGCAAAGGATCAAGTTTGAGGAGATGAATAGGGTAGTGACTGGTTTGAATACTGAATGAGGTAGTGAATGACCTTGAGCATTCCACAAACCAAGGAACCCCAGTACAATATCCAGACTGGTCATAACCTACACAAGGTGGAAAATAATAATAAAATACAAAGTTGTGTGAATACTGAATTGGATTATCCTAGTTTCCAGCATCCTTTTTTGTTTTATTGACCTTATCTGTGTAAATGAATGCATTAGTTTTATAAGGCAAGGAAATATGCAATGCATATAAAATGATCCTGGTGTTCTCTGTGGAAGACATTTGGTCTGAGTTAAAATTCTTTAAAATATCTGACAACTTGTCAATATAATTTAGAGTCAGAAACAATATATTATGAAAATAAAGTCACTTGTTACCCTCTTAGAATAAAGTTTAATAATGGTTAATTTCTAAAACCTACAAATACATGGATTAATACTATCACTTTTGCTTCTAGTTTAGAATGAGGGGTTAAATATTCAAGAGAGAGAGCTGGAATAATTAATGGTACAAGTAGTGAGAAAGAGAGAAGGTCTGAATCTAAAATCAGGTAGAGAAATGACCCCTCTGTGTGTACAAGGAGAGAAAATGTCTCTGTTTCTATAAAAAAGATAGAGAATGGATTTAAATATGAAAAGAACTGAAATTCTATATTTAGAGTTCGAAACTATTAACACTGTAGCAGGGCTGTCTATCCAGGGGCCATGGCCCACATGCTGATTTTGTGAAGACCTCTTTCTGTTGGTGTTTGTGTATTTAATGTGTGATCTAAGGCAGCTCTTATTCTTCCAATGTGCAGCAGATTAAAAAAAATGAAAGTTGGACTGCTCTGCATAAAGAGCTTGAGGTGGTTTTCTCTTAGTCGTTTTTTGGAGCTTTTATTTTAATAATCTTCATATTTAAAATTCTACAATACATTCTTATGTACTTTTAAAATACAGAAAGCCTCATGGTCTAAAATTTTCCCACTCCAAATCTAAAGTAAAAATAAACTCAGATTTTCTAATGGACAATTATTTATTTCTGAAATTGCTAGTTTAACTATATTTAGAGAATCATTTGATATTCAAATATATTAAACCAGCATATCTGTGGTCATTTTGGTAATAGTAATTTTATGCATTTTTAATATTCTGATTTTTTAACCACATAAATGATTTGAAGATGCTTTAATTTTAAGATCATCCTTCATGCCTGGATAATTTCTACTTGTACAGTGAGAATTTTGAAAAATATGCATTTGCTTTAGTGTTGAATTTCTGTAACTGTCAGGAAATTGTCTAGACCTTTTAAATCAATCAAAAACAATAACGACAAAGATAATGCACGAATTCACCCCTAATGTAAAGCTGTCAAGATCCTTGCTCCTTTATTTCTTAGAACCTCTTCTCTGTCTCAGGTCATCTGGCTCTGCATCTCTCTGTTCAGATTTTATTTACTTGCTTATGAATAAAATTATAGTTTCATTGTCTTGGGTCAAAATAGGTGAAAATTTATATATTTTGAAAAATCTCATCTCTTCTTGCACTGACAGCTTTGGTATTACAGAGTATTTGGGGAATGATAAGCATCATTTTAAAAAAGATGATAGACTTAAATATGGGCCAACATAATTACAGTGAAGATCAACACTTTTTTTCAAACAATATCATTACTTATCATATGCTTAAATATTTGATACTTTCAAATTAAAAAAAATGTGCTTAGCTTTTTATTTTGAAATTTCTATCAGATTGAATAATCTTATACTAAAGAGGACAGTTGCATTTTGTTGGTAGGGCTGACATCTCTACAGTGGTGACAGATAGATTACAGTGGGTACCTCTTCTCTTCCTTTGCTGTCACTTAATGATAACTGAATATTTGTCTAGGAAAAAATATATATGAAGCATTTAATGAGACATAGTTGTAAATTTTCCTTAAGTCTGACTCAAACATTAAAACAGTTCATAAAATTAAAACATAGTGCATATGTTTTAAGAATCCCGTTTCCTGAATATTGAACTGATTCTACTAAAAAGGCCACTTCCTTTATTGATTTTCTACTAAAAAGTCCACTTATTTAATGATTTCTTTGTATGTCATTTTGTAATAGGCTCAAGTGTAGCTGTGATCCTGGATGGAGATGCTTACAAATGCCCAGTACAGAGGCTTTCCTTCAATAGTGAGGATGAAATTAATGGCTTAAACAACAGAAATGAGTAATTTGAAATATTTGTCATATTAACAGTTTGAATTCAGCTTAAGCTGTCAACTAATTTAAAATATCTCGGTGTTGCCCATAGAACAGTGGGTAGGGCGCCACCGGCCTTATACAACAAGGCTACCGGGTTTGAGCCCAGCCCAGGCCAACTCAAAAACAACGATGACAACTGCAACAACAAAAAAATAGCTGGGCATTGTGGCGGGCACCTATAATCCCAGCTACGTGGGAAGCTGAGGCAAGAGAATCACTTAAGCCCAACAGTCTGAGGTTGCTGTGAGCTGCGACGTCATAGCTCTCTCTACCCAGGGCAACAGCTTGAGACTCTGTCTCAAAAATAAAATAAAATATCTCACCAGCCCTTGCAACACAGATCCTTTGGGAGTGTCTGACCATTTTTTTTTTCTGCCTCACATTGCAAGAGTTGTGGGCCACATACTTTTACACAAACACTAATGGAAGCTGATGAGAAAGAAAAAGTGCATAATTTTCATGATTTGGACACCAGAGATAAGCAAAACAGACCACAAATAAACCACATGGAGCCCATGGGTTGCAGGTTGGACATCCCTGCAATCATAGAACAGACCTAGAAAATCCAAATCAAAGGACATAGCATGACACATGTGCCCAAAATGTCATTTATGAAGCTTTGAAATGGCATCTCATAGGCATTAGGTCAAATATTACAAAAGAAAATTGCCCTCCCATCTACTTGAGAATGTTGTTTTCCATCCATCTTCTTCGTCTGTGCAGTCTTCTTTTCTCTTAATGCTTTCCAGTTAAATTTACAACTCTGAATCATTATAACAAATGCTCTCTTCGAGGGATGGGGATACTATATGGACACAAAAATAAAACTTTTAATTATGAATTGACGAATTGGTAAAAGCTTTATGAGTAACCCCAAATTAAAACTGAGTCTTAACAATGATTTGGTCAAATGAGGACGACAGAAATTTCTAGTAGACAGTTTAAATAAGCTCAGAGTAAAGAGAAAATATAAATCGCAGGTACTGGTGTTTGGGATATAAATGTATATTAGGGAGATAAGGGAGGCAGTAAAATTTTAAGTATATGAACTTTATAAATGGCTGACAATTATAAGTTTCTCCCACCAAAACTTAGGAATAAGTTATGAGAATATAATTTTAAAGTTCAGAAATGGAGAAATACAGAGGCACTAAATTAAAAAAAACTTTTTAAAAACTTTAAAAGACAAGAATCTCCAGACCAGCAGAATGTTATTTGAACTTGATGGAGGGAAATAATTGAGTGCCTGATGGATGTTAGACCCTGTTTAGTTTATAAACACTATAAAGCTATGTTATCACCATAGATGAGGAAGCTGAGGTTTAGAGAAATTGTTACTTTCTCAAAAGTTGGTGAAGAGGTGCGGAGCAGAATTAAGATTTGAAAGGTCTCTGTGATTCTGTAGCTTAAATTGTTAACGACTACTCTAATCAATTTCCCCCAGTGTTTAAGTGAAGAAAAAGAAAGTTTGATTTGTTAATTCTTAAGAGGAAAACATGTAGAAACTTCAGAGACTGTGACTGGCCATCTTCAGCTTAGTAGTAAATTAGTTACGTGTTTATTATTCCAGTGACCTGTCTTTAAGTTAATTAATTCGCTATAATAAAAAGAAACAAGATGCCTCACCTGCCACTTAAACAAGATGTCTTTTATTACTGTTAGTAGGAAGAGCCTGGTTAAAACTGGAATATCATAATCATCGTTACAAATACAGTGACCTTGATAGATCGTTAATTTACAAAATCAGTGAGAAAATACTAATGAAATGACTTCTGTGGACTAGGCCCTCTAGTCTACTGAGTCTTCTGGTTTTTCTCCAATATTTTGCTATCTTCGTTTCTAACCAGTACCTTCCTAATAATAGCTGCCATCGTTTGACCTCTATGACAGCTAAGATTACAGCAAAAGTTTCTTAACCAAACTCCTTGATTCTACCTCTGCCCCTGAAAATTGTATTCACTCAGCAGCCAATGACATTACTTTAAAGCATAATGTAACATAATACTATTCACTTGGCTCACAGCCCTATCATAATTACCCAATTCTCTCAGAATAAAGGTCACATTCCTTACTAACGCCCACAAAGCTGTAAACAATCTGTTCCCAATCTCTAATTGCTTCTTTGACTTAATTTCATACACCTCTCTCCTTTGATTTCTATGCTTCAGGCACAATGATATTTTGCTTGCTATTTTGTGAACACAGAAAACACATTGGGTGATGTGAAGTGAGTGCTGTGGTTTGTAAGAAATTTAAATTGAAGCTGAAAAAATATGATGACACTTTTTTTTCCAATTTAAAGATAGAGACTATATCTGAATGAATTAGGTTACCTTAGATATTGGTAAATAATAAATCTGCAAGAGAAAGCATTTAATTCCTTTCTCTCTCCTTACATATACGTATATATATATGTATGTATAAGCACATACATACATACATACCTATGCACACACATGTATGTAAAACAACTTAAAATATGTTTTTTAAATGTTTAGTAGGTTGAAAAGCAAAATAGATAAGAGCCTGGATTTCTTTTTTGGGGATGAGAGAGACAAATGCACAATGCAATGAATAAAGTACAGAATATAGAATGGGGAATGATTACGGATTAGGAGTATCTGAGTGAAATGAGGAAACCCTGGAAGATTTGAAGTAGAAGAATGAATGGTATCATTTGAGCTACCTTTTTAAACATATGTTCTGGATACTCTCAAAGGATAAATTGGTAAATGTCAAAAATAGAAACAGGAAAACTGACTACATAGCAAAAAATACTATTGCATTAAGATAGATGAGAAATAATTGTGGCTCAGATCAAGATCGTGACAGTATAGAGTTGAGAAATGTTGGATTTTGTATTTTGAAAGAATTTCAAAACAGAATTTTCGGGATGGGGTGGATGTGAAATGCAAGAGAAAAAGATGGATCAAGAATGACTCTATGGTGTTTGCGCTTAAGAACTGGAAGAATGAAGTGTTCATTTATTCAGATGGGGAAAAAAGAAAAGGCAGAGAATTGATCATTATATAAACGTTTAAGGTTACTCAAGCTATAGAGTAGTCTAAAGAAATTTTGAAGTCATGAACATGTCCAAGAAGACTCTAAAGATAATTTCTTTCTTGATTTTATGGGTTAAGTACTAGAGGTGCTGATCAGATGTGGTACTGAGGGAGAGAGGAGTGGAGAAGTTGCCATGGACTTAATGATAGAAAACTTTTATGCCAAATTATGGAAGTTGGACTTTATTATTTTGCTGGTGAGTTACTGTTTAAAGATTTTAAGAAAGAAAATGCACGACCAGTTTTTCATTTCAAAGAAACAAACATTACCCTGGTAATTAGGATTTTTTTAATGAAAATTTTAGTAAATTCAGAGGCAGGGGAAACAAAATTCATGTTGAAATAAGTTAAATAATAAATGGTGTGTCAGTGGTGTTCACTATCCCACTTGTGACACCACTTGACAGGGCCAAGGACTGGCCAGGTCTCAGGCCCAGCTTAACTAGGTTCTGGACTTAGACAGCTAAGCTACCTTGCTCAAGAACAATTTGTCTTAGGTGCCTGAAGGCTATCTACTTCTGCAGGAGAGACAGAGAGAGAGAGAGAAAGAGAGACTTAGAGAGAATAAAGCAGTCTTAGAATAGATAGATCTTAGTCTTTAGTAGAGCTTAGTGATCTTCAGTGGAAAGACTCTGTGCTGGCGTTCTGCAGGCAGAAGAGGAGACAGAGTCAGAGTAAGCGGGTCCGTGATAGAATGCGCATGCTCCCAACTGCCTTTGCCTCCAGCCTAATATAAGGCTAATCTTGCACCTCTCAACACCATGGGTGTAGAGACTGCCAATTCACCACTGCTATCATCTCGTGCACTCTCATGCTTGTTAGGAGAGCTAAATCCCTCTCCATGCCTTTTTCACCAAGGTGTTCCATATTAAGCTACACAGGTATTTCTTATAAATCTCATTCTTCCTAGCCATAGGCTATATAGGCTGCTACAATGGTGGGTGAATTTTAAGTTACCTAGTATAGCATGGACTCTATAGGAGAATCAGCACAATTTTGCAGCCCTAAATGTGTATGTGTGTATATATGCAAATACATGTGCATATACAAAGACATTTCTAAATACATACACATGTAAGTACATCCAAGAAAATATGGTAATATAGTATGAACACAAATACTGTACTGGAATTCAAGTCAGGATGTTACCTTTTAATTCGTATTTACCTTCTACTTTTGACGGTAAGTACAGTCAATTTTTTTACTTGGTTTCTCCAACTAATAACAAAATAATTAAACTTTATTTAACTTTCTATAATTTCTACCATATACACATGCTGTAACCTTACATTAGATTTATCTGTTAATGACCTTTCTTGTACATTTATACAAGTAATACTTAATACACTTTTTCCCTATATGATACCTTTTGTCACCTTTGTACATATAGGATGTATTGGATATTTCCAGTAGAACTGGAGCCTCATTTTACATTATATCTTCATAATCATATTTTTAATATTTTATTTAATTTTAGCCTTGGATCCACTGTGCAGTTCTCTTGCGATGAAGATTATGTTCTACAGGGAGCAAAAAGCATCACCTGTCAACGAATAGCAGAAGTCTTTGCTGCTTGGAGTGATCACAGACCTGTATGTAAAGGTAAAGAAAAGTTTTAAAATAAAAATCCTCCCTGAACACATTTTAATAGTTTGAACTATGTTGAATTGAATATATATTTCAATTAAATCTTCAAGTTGTAATGAAATTCTTAAGGAAGAATTGAACCACTGTGTTTGTTGATATGTACTGAAAAGCCGCCATGTTTGATGGAATTTCCATTCTAATGATTATACAACAATAGACTGAAGTATAAAATATATAATAAAAGACACTGGAAACAATATTGGCCTTTTTAGAATTTATAATTACCTTGTCTATATAAGATAGATTGGGATTTTTAAATCATAATTCCACTTCCACTTGTAGCTATCCTACTTTTACTGCTTATGTCTCCAATATACTTAGGAGCAGTGTTTGGTGCAGTGGAGGTGGAGCAAAGGTTCTAGAGGTAGTTTGTGTAAACTAGTAAAAAAACAAGAAAGCCTCTGCTTTTAAACACCATTGTACAAGTAATTGCAGATAAGATTTATATAAGTGTATATATGTGCACTCTGAGGGCTCCTGGAAAGTATCCAGCCTTGCAATATGTGTGGCTGGATACTTTCCAGACAGTCCTTGTGCATGTCCATATAATTCTGTGAATATATGGATGTATTGGGTATTGCCAGTAGAACTGGTGCCTAATCTTTATGTTTCTAATCATATATTCTAATCTTTTGATCAATTTTAGCATTGGATCAACTGGTTATATATATTACTAGTAATTTCAGATAATTATCTGAACATATACCTTACTTACAATTTTTGTTAATGTTTATATATGTATTTATAAATATAGACACATATAATATTCAAAAAATGGACTCAAGATAGAACTGAGGCAAGATAATTCCAAATATAGAGAAAATTATTATGAAGGAAAGGGAAATTTTGTAAACCTATTTAGAAAAAAAAAAAAGTGCTAAAACAGCCAACTAAGTGTATCTTTCAATTTTTAACATGGGAGTTAAAATACACTAAAATATATTCATTTCATTTGACTTTGAGTTTGAATTTCAATAAGCAATTCTTGGTCAAAAATATCACCTGATTTTAAGGCACAATTACTACCTATAATATCAATACCATCAACTTCAGATGTTAAAAAACAAATAGAGGTATGCCAATACCGTTAGACATAAGTCTCAAGTACTCCAAGCCTGAATCATTGTACACAGTTATGACTCAATAAAAAATAATTAAAAATTAAAAAAAAAAAAAAATTTGCAAGACCATGCCACTGAGCTTAGTTTGAATTCCAATAGCAAGGATTTGTAGTTCTTGCCAGTAGAATTAAAAGCTATTCCTAAAAAACCTGTGAATAACTTGTAACAATATGTGGAAAGATCCATAAACTCCTTTGAGCCGATCTTTAATTGTATGAATATATTGTAATTAAAGGGTGTCAGATCTTTTCTTTACTTTTGCATTGTTATGCTCTTTTCTTATCATTGCTTCTTTTCCATCTAGTCTATGTGTTCATTTTTCTATCTTCTTTAAATTTAGCTGTTAATCATGAGACCTATTCTCCCTGGCCTCCTTCTTTGCCCGACTCCCACTCTCTTTACTGCCCATCAAATGAAATATTTCCATATAAATTTGAAGAGACCTCTTCTTTTTAAACTTTTTAAGGCTGTTTTGAAAATGAATACCTCATTACATCCTTCTGTCATTTCTGATCACTTGTTTGTTGTGGCCATAGTTATTATTTTTTAATAATGGCATTTCTGCATTTTTCAGTATGTCAGTACCCAGGATACCTTTAATTTTTCCTCTCCTTCAGGAAGCACATTTACTATAGAGTCACCCCACTCTATAGATTCTTTTTGGATAGTATGGGGAAAATGTCAAGGGGCAGAGAAGTTTTAAAAGTTTTCCTAAGGGGAATATACAAAGTATTTTGTAACAGACTGAATAGAAAAAGAGAAAGCGACAGGGAGTCAAAGATGATATTCAAGAAAATAAGACTAGAAAACTCTTGCCCTGTTAATAAATATGAAGAAACTTAAAAATTTGGAGGTATTTGGGAGATAATTTCCTATTAGAATAACACTGTTATCATCAGCACCATTTTTAAGCGCTTGCTATATGCCAGGTATTATGCTAACCACTGCATGTAATTTGTACCATTTAATTCCCCCCAAAAATGATGGGGATATTATTGCCTCCATTTTAGAAATGAAGAATATGAGGCATAGAATGATCCAGGCCTTTTCCCCTATTCAAATAGCTGGGAAGTAGCAAAGTTCTTATAAAAGACTTTTCTTTTCTGAGAGAACCCAGATTTAAGAGCATTAAAGATGGAATAGAAAATTACTTAATGGGTAATACATACACTAATTGAGTGAGGGTTACATAAACAACTTTTAATAATGGTATACATATTAAAGTATTATTGCTAAAGCAAAAAAGAAATCTGATCAGTTTATCAAAAAGTTTGGGTACAAAATATAAGTATTTCAATGATATAAGAATAGTAAACTTTTTCATAGCTTTAAAGGATGAATCATCTTGCAGTTTACTTATAAAATGAACACTGAATAATACATTTTATAGGGGTTACTTTCATGAATATCTTGGCAATGAATAGATCAGTAAAAACATATAAGGCTGATTTCTTATGGTATTCTTTACTCAAGATGAAATTATAGCTATAAAGGGCAGTATAGTGAACATCCTGGCTTGAAAATGATATGTACCAAGTATACTATTTCTGTGTCACATAAATTAGATGTGTGCATTTTTGGTAGCAAAAAGGGATGTGAAAATAGATAGATTGAAAAAGAGGAGACTAACGTTAATGTGGGAACAAAATATCACACCAGAAGTCATAGCCAGATCATGGAATTTAAGGTCTACTTAAAATAAGACTGAGACTACAAATCATCTTTTTTCATTCAAGACTCCACTTTGATAAAAAAGAATGAATCTTATTTATGATTGTAAATTGTTCAAAGGCAGAAACAAGGTGTTACATTACTTTGTTATTTTTCATAAACCATTTGGTACAAAGAACAGCCCCATACTGACTTCAGTCTCAGCACATATTTATTGAATATTGATGTATGCTTGTTTTTCTTCAATCTAAAGATATATGGTGGGGTTACATACAGTCTATAATCATGTTCATCCATCAGTCATCAAATAGGATAAAATTTCATGTTCAAGATTCAGATATTAATATTATTTCACATAAATTTACATATTTTCTACAGGTATTAATCATGTATACATAGCTTTATTTCTTGATTGCATGCAAGGCACATATGTGAATGGTTTATAAAGTCCATTTTGCTGCTTGAAATTACTGGCTATGTTACTGGAAATAGTAATGGAGGGAACATGCTGGAATAGTAATTGAAGTTTTAAAATAACTATCTGCAGTGAGTCTGAACAAAGAATAGTTCTCATGTCTCATGGGTGCTTGAACAGAATAAATATGCTTTTTTTCCAGACAGCAGCATAAATAGCAGTATCAGTGCACTGCACCTTTGAGAGATTATTAGTAAGGCTACTGTCTATGTGTTGCATGTTTGAGCAATAAAGAAACGGTGACTTTAGAAGGACTTAAAGTTCACACAGACAGCAAATTATGAATTAAAACAAAAGGACAATTCTTAAATTAATATAAATGAATTTTACACAGACTCAGACAATAATTCTTTCTCCCTAGATGAGATATGTATACCAGTATTTATCAGTTAATAGTTGTGAAAATAATTATTCTTTTGTAGGAAATGCAGTAGATAATCAAAAGCTGGAACTCATGCAAATAACAGCCTTATGTCTTGAATGGTACCTAGACTGTTCTTTTTAGACCTTCTTGATGTGAGTTTAAGTATTGATAAATTATATAACTTACAAACATATAAGAGAGTCAATAATATTAGAATGAACAAAAATTTTAAATACATTTTCAATCAATATGTATTTGGATTTCCCCAAATAACCAAGGTCCGTTAAGGGACTCACGAGAGTGATAAAACAGATGATTAAGGGAGGATGAGAAAAGAAGATAATAAAATGGGAAAATAATGGAAGTTGAGGTGAAGAATCATGGAGTCACTTTCTGATTCCTTTATTCAATCAATCACAAAATTATTTATTTATTCATTTATTTATGTGCTGATCAATTGATTTTTTAGTCATTCAACAAATACTTATAAAAATGAATAGGTATTCTAATTTAAATACTGTGTTCAATATATAGGTTAATTTTTTTTTTTACATTTTATTGATTTGTAAGACATAAACACAAAGCTACTAGATTATGTTGATTTCAAGGTACAATTCTTTGTAAGATGCAGGTGAGAACGATTATTTCCATGTTTGTAGATGGCCAGTCATTGATATGGAGACAGATACATATGGGAGGAACTTAGAAGTTATTTCAGTTATGGGCAGAGGAAGTTGTGTGTCGAAGTCATCAAAAATAGGAAATATATCATGAGCAAAATAGCAATGTGAATGGGCCTATTTGGAAAGAAAGGACGTAGAGTGAGAAAGATTAGAAAGGCTATGTTATGAATCTCCTCCATGGAAAGCCCTCCATTACCACTGTCACTTTTTTTTACAGTTCTAATACTATATATATCTCATGCTTTTCATTTGGACTACAAGTGCTAGCAGACTAATTTCATTTAAAAACTTCGCTTTTGTTATATTGCAAAATGTTCAAATATCCCATGTTGCTTCCCAATTTTGTATGGTGAGTCAGTAGCATAAAATAATCATGAATATGAACTTGGGTGTAAGACCATGCCAGTTGAAATGTATAATGTTCAACTTGAGCAATCTACCATTTTTGTAAGGATGAGATTTTATCTGTGATAAGAACATTACTCCATGTCAGTCCCTGCATCACAGGGACTTACAACTTTGTATGAGGAGTGCTGATTTGGTAACCTTTTTGAAAATTATGCATGATTTGTCATCAGCTTTGTTACTTTAACTCTTACCAAAAGTTTATCTCAGCTTATTACTGAGAAGAATCACTACTTTGATTTTTATCTACATCTGCTCTGTCCCTGAATGACCAAATCCACTTCTCTAGGTTTTGCTCAATTTTTGTCTCCTAAAAAAATTCCTTCCTATTTCAATTATATTTTATTTTCTTCTTCTTCAAAATTACATTTAATGCCTTTATAATACAATTTTGCATTTAGTTCTATTGTTTTGGTCATGATCCCTAATCATTTCATTCGCAGTGGACTTGTTTCTTCAACCAAAACCATCCCACAAAGAACAAAATAATCAAAATTTCTAAAGTGCGTAAATTTTAAATGGATCTGTTACAACTATTGCCAAGAAGAGGATAGTTATCCGTGTGCTCTATTCATCTAGTACCTTTGAGTCAATAAAAAGCTCTAAATGAAATTTAATTCCTTAAAATGGGTGCACAGGTTATATAACAGGTAATAATTAGCCAAACTGAAGAGCTATTACCTTTATTAACTAATAGTCTTTAAAGAATTTTGTTATCTTCAAGTTTTCAAAATTCTTTCATATATGTTACAAGTTACTTCTTATATTTTACTCTTCTTACTAAGTTTTAATACAATCAGTTATTACACCATATTTTAGTACACATAACTGAAGGCGTTTGGGGTCACCAGAAGAGGGTGTCTTGGCGGGAGGAATTAAGAGGTTTGACACAAAGTGTGTGTCAGGGGACTGGAGAACTGAGAGGAGACCTCCCCAGAGAACCTCAGGTCTGTATTTATTATCACAAAGCAGGAAAATGTCAAAAGTTACTTATCAGATATAACCATTAAAAAGAAGGAAATGGAAAGTGTCAGGCGGAATGCGTCCAGTTTGTTTTGCAAAATCTCAGATCTTCAGCAAGACCTCTGAGTCTAGCATCAAGAGACCTTGGAGTCTAGAATATCTTTCCCATAACCATGAGGCCTGCACTTGCCACACACCCCATCCACATTCTCCCTCAGAGGCCGGTTTTCTGGTCTCCTGCAGGCACACAACTCAACATGCCCTTCTCGTGATTCTCCAGGTCTCGCAAGTAGGAAGCCAGGCTTATGCTTGATATCAGGGCTTAGTGTCCTCTACACATGATATTGCCAAATAAGCATTTTAGTAAAATATTGTACTGGCTCAGCGCCCGTAGCACAGTGGTTGTAGAACCAGCCACATATACTGGGTCTGTCGGGTTCGAACCCAGCCCAGACCTACTGAACAACAATGACAACTGCAACAAAAAATAGCCAGGCATTGAACAGGTGCCTATAGTCCCAGCTACTTGGGAGACTGAGGCAAAAGAATTGCTTAGTCCAAGAGTTAGAGGTTGCTGTGAGCTGTGACGCCATGACACTATACTGAGGGCAATAAATAAATAAATAATTACAGCCCCATACGCCAGAGGTGGCAGGTTCAAACCCAGCCCCACCCAAAAAGTGTAAGTAAAATAAATAAATAAATACGGCCCCATATGCCAGAGGTGGCAGGTTCAAATCCAGCCCCAACCAAAAACTGCAAAATAAATAAATAAAAATTTTACTAATATTTAATTAAAACAAAATATTGAACAGGGTAGTATTATGATCATTTCAACAGGAAAAGTTACCCTGGTTGAAGACTTCTTATTATGCAAAAGTAATTATATAATAGAAAATGTTGCCCAAGAGCAAACCAGTACCTGCTGAAAAGCATCAACCAGAAATGCAAATATCAGGTGTTTTTTGGTAGTTTTCATAGACTCCTTTTGAGTTTCATGGAACAATAATACAGATGACATGATCCGCAATAAGATGACATTAGCAGTTAATGTGGTGACCTATGGTGAAGAGGAGAGGCAGATAGTGAATACACGGAGGTTTATCACACATTCATTTTTCTTGGTGGACTTTTTTTTTAAAAAGCAATAGTTTGAGCATTCATTAAATAATTTTGGTTAGCAAATTCACCTTCCTGAGCTCTAATGATTAAGAGATTTTAATGATAAGATGTCATTTACATGTTATTTGATGGAAGTTAGTAGTGAAGCATTTATAGACACCTTATTAGTAGAAAATAGATCACTTAAAGTTCACATCTACCTAACAGTTACAAAGTTGGCATTTCAGTGGTACGGTTCCAACACTTGTTCAGAAACACATTGCATGCATCTTTCTTAGCTCACAAATTATTAGAGAAATATACAAATAATGGAAATCCATGATTCAATTTTGATACATAGGTGGGAAAATCACTGCAGATATCAGAAAGAATTTTCTGTTTCCAAATCAGTCGTTTTCTGGAAGCATGACTTACTCATTTGCTTACTCTTTCCTGGGCGTCATTTTGCTATTTGTAAGCTGATGAGAGGATGTGAAGCAGGTGGATGACTATAGGCTTCTTCCAGTTGCAAATTCTAGACAGAGTATGTTTGGATGTGACAAGGTTATTTTTGTTTCAATATTCTTTACCTTTCTTTGCAGACTAGGAAGTTGTCTTAGATCCTGGCATACACAGCAATAGTAATTTTAAGGAACTATTGCTAACTAAATGTTACAGATTTCTTTTGTGCTCTGTTTTGATATCAATATTAGAAAAAGACAAATGTTGCATCTAATTAGTGCTAAACCCACGGTTATCAATCATCGAGGTACTTCAAAGTAATTGACATTTTGCAGACTTTTTATACCTCATTTGCTATTAGAAATATAAGTTTATTTCAAGATAAAGAATTATTTTCATGCATTCCCTTACTTTTAAATATTTTCCTATGATATGTCAATTTTAGGGGATGTATATTTTTTGTTTGTTTTATCACCCTTTGTAGAGTGCTGTGGCATCACAGCTCACACCAACCTAGGGACTGTATCTTTAGTAAAAGAAAGTGAGTATAATGTGATTCTTGCATTTCCTATACTTAAGGATTATGCATTTAATTTTCAGAGTTGTTATGGGAAAAAAGATTTTAATTCTTAAAATTAATTATAATTCTAAATTTGGAGAGGGAAAAATAAGAGGAAAGCAACATTTTAACTATTAGCAAACATGATTTTAAAAGCATCATGAATGAAATGTAGTGGGATAAAGTGAGCCGCATCATGACCAAAGCACAAATAATAAGGGAATTTAAAAACAAGAGAAAACAATAACCTCATTAACAACAGAAGTTGTAGCTAAACTAAACACCTAATAACTGAAAAAAAATTTTAAATGTAAAATCTAAAGAATGTATGAATTCATGGGAAGCTAATTGAACCATCATAGGAATCTAAAATTTGGAGGAAAAGCTACATAATTAGATATTTCGAAGAACTATTAAAATGGTTTTTTGTGTGTTTATAGCAACCACAAACATCCCTGAAAATAAATTTCCCTGTCATATAAAAAACCTTATTTTGTATGTTTGTTGACAGGGTGTGCTATTAGCAGAAAGCACCAGGAAGATCTCTGATAACTTAGTAGCCTTTCTACAAATTGTGATAATATGAAGAGATGGAAGGCCTATACATGCTGGAGTGAGGATTCCCTCATTTAGCTTCACCATACCGAAAATCACTTTGTTTTAAAATAACTGAACTAATTCTATAAAGGAGGGCTTGTAGATAAAGAGATCACTGTGTGACCTTTAGATGTCTGATACTTCAAATATACTTTCTTTTTTTTTTTTTCATTTTATTTTGTATTAAATCACAGCTGCATACGTTAGTGCAATCAAGGGGTACAATGTGCTGGTTTCATATACAATCTGAAATGTTTTCATCAAACTGTTTAACATAGCCTTCATGGCATTTTCTTTTTTTTTTTTTTTTTCCCAGTGTTAAGACAGAATTTATTTACAGAAAAGAATACAGAAAACACTAAAGCTCCTGGTAGAGACAGAGAACTCAAGTGGGGAGAGAAAAGCTCTCTCCATTTCTGCCCCAGTCTTTCCCCGTCTCCCGCTTTAGGCTTTTAGTCTTGGGGTATATATAGGTGTATGGGTTCCTTGGCCAGGAAATGAATGAACACAGTCCCTTCCACCAGGGGCAAGGTGAGTGAATGTATCAATGAATGGACACAGTCCATTCATGGAATTGAGGCCTAGGAAATACACGTGAAATTGACCTAGGCATAGGAAATGGGGGTTCCACATTTAGTCCTAAGTGTAAAGTGAAAGAGACACCAAGACACAGGTGTCTCCTTGGCAGTTGTCTGGCCTTTTTGGCTATTGGAGCCTCCAGTGGGGGTTGGAGGTCCCCCTCCTTGCATGTCATCCAGTCCGCTGGTTCTTCAGCTGGCTGCCGCAGCACCAACGTATCACTCCATCATGCAAAGTGAAAAGAAAACATGAAAATGAAAAATATGCAGGCCTGGAAAAACAGAGAAACCAAACAAGAAGTATAAGAAGAATATACACGGACATGATTGGTGAGAAAGGAGATTTTTCTTAATATTTAAAATGAATTTATTTGAAACTTTGAAAGCCATGGGTTTTATGCTTGATATGTTCATAATTTATCACATTTTGAAAGACAATTTCTTATATTTAGACAGGAATGATGTTTTTCTGCTTAATTAGTCTTATAATTTCGGGGGAGCTACATAGATTGTGTCAGCATTCCCCAACCACGAGCAATGCCTGGCCTGTGGAAGACACGGTCACTATTGAAGTGTCTCGCTTACCACTATGTAAGACACAATGTAAGAGGCACAAAATAGAAGAACACAGATCATGGCCTTGATTGATTCACAATCCCATTGCAAACATCGTACATTCAAAATAAAACAACCAGAGCAAATCCTTTCAAGCAACAAAAACATGGTTGCACAGTCAATATTTAAGTCAGAATGACAGTTTAATACAACAGAGAGACAACAGATAGAAGTGATAATATTACCCTTTGGGAAATAAATTTCACTGGCCATGAAAATATCACATATTGAGTACTATATATTCTCTTATTCTGGAGATCATTCATTCACTTATTTAATAATGCCTGGTACTTGTTTATTAAGAAAGGGGAAAAAAACGATGAGCTTTTCTTCTTGAAGAGATCAATGTGCTACTCCAGTTGGGGAAAACATCAAAGAAAAGTTTGCTTTACTGTACATAGCAATACAAGCTACTGCAGATACATGAACACAGGGCTTTCAATTCATAAAACAAAGAGCAAACACTCCACCCGGAAAAGTCCAACACATTTCCTAAAAAAAGGATAAGCAGGAATTCAAGAAGGGGAAGAAGACAGAAAGACATAGAGATTGAGAAATGGAAAGACATACAGGACAGAGAGAACCATATAAAGCTGCATGGTAATGAAATAGACTGGTATTAGTGAGAAGAGAGACAATCATTAGTGAACTATGAAAGAACATAAACTTACTGAGGGTGGGAACCATGAGAGATAATATAATATGTGTAGTTACGGATCCGTTTGTGAAGGGTCTTATGTGCTACAGTAAATATTGGCTTCTATCTTGGATATGTAAAGGAGAGTTATTTTTTTATTTTTTGCTCTTTTTAAAAACAGGATAATATAGTTGTTTAATGAGTTGAACAAGCATTTTTAAAATGATAATTATGTGCCAGACAGACATTATACTAAGCACTGGGATGAAAAAGACAATAAGTAAAATCCCTACCTGTAATGAATCCACTCTCACTGGTGGGGGCTAAGAGGATATCCCAAAGTTACTACACATATACAATGACATTACTTCAGTATAAATCCCATGCTAGACTATATATAAAAAGTGAGTGCTGAAGTACTAGAGATCATGAAAAAGACTTCCCACAGGAGGAAATCGGAACCTAGAAAATGTAATAGGGCTAATGATGACGACGACGGTGGATGTGAAGTATGTACTGTACAAGGGAGCCACATAGGCAAAAATGTAAAACTTGAAGACCTAGTATTTTTTTTAAGAAATGGATAAGAACTTTTTTTCATATACTTGTTGGCTATTTGTATGTTTTCTTCTCAGAAATAACTATGAAAGTCCTTTTTCTATTTAAATTTATTTTTATTAGATCATAACGGTACATTACTGCATTTATGGGGTACAATGTGCTGATTTTATATGCAATTTGGTTGTAGCAAACCAAACCATCAAACTGGTTAACATATCATTCACCTCACTTACTTAATTCTTATGTTTAGACAATTATACGCTACTGTTAATATAATTGACATGTACGCTTGCAATATACACAGTAGGTGAGGTCCCACTGATTACCCTCCCTCCACCTGTTCCCCACCCCCACACCCTCCTCTTCTCTCCTTCCTTCTGGGCTATAATTGTGTTTTATCTTTCCTATGCACGTGTGGATGGTTATATATTGATTTCATAATAATATTGAGTACTTTATCCATTTTTAATTTGAGTTAATTGTTTTCTTCCTGTTGAGTTCTTTCAATTCCTATATTTCTAGATATTAAGCCCTTATCAGATGTACGGTTTGCAAATATTTTTTGTACTCTATAATTTTATCTCTTCACTCTGTTGATTACTTATTTTGTTGTGCAGAAACGTTTTAGTTTGGTACGATCCCACTTTTTTACTTACGCTTTTATTGCCTGTGTGTCTGAGGACCTATCCAAGAAATCATCGTCCGCCCTAATGTGAAGAAATATTTTGCCTGAATTTTCTTCTAGTAATTTTACAGCAGAAAAAAGAGAATACCTGTATAATATAAGTATATGTAAATTAGCATAGCCATTATGAAAAACAATATACAGCTTCCTCAAAAAAATTAAAAAATTACCATAGGATCCAAGCTGTGGAAGAGTATCTGTATTCCCATGTTGATTGCTTTATATTCACAACAGTTAAGATATGGAATCAACCTAAACATCTATCAACGGATGAATGGACAAAAATCATCAATTGTTGGAATACTATTCAGTCCTAAAAAGGAAATAAATCTACCATTGTGAAAGTATGAGTATGCCTGGAAAACAATATGCTAAGTGAATTAAGCCACACACAGAAAAACAAATACTGTATGATCTCATATATATGTAGAAGTTAAAAATTAAACTCATAGAAGCAGAAAGTAGAATGGGGGTTTCTAAGGGCTAGATGTTTAGAGAGATGGAAAGATGTTGGTCAAAGTGTAAAAATTTTCAGCTAACAGGATAAATTAGTTCTGTAGTTCTATGGTATAACATGATGAATATAGTTAGTTATAAGGCATACTTGAAAATAATTAAATTTTTAGGCAATTATACTAAATGATTAAAATTTAATAGATTTTAAGAGAATAGATTTTAAATATTTTCATCACAGAAATATTGTGGAAACGTTAATTAGCTTCATTTTATCATTTTGCGCTATAGAAATAATTCAAAATATATGTGCAATATTTATGAATGATTACTTCATAGGAAAGTTTTTTCAAATAAATGAAGGAAATAAAATAATAAACAAAGAAAATGGAATATGTATGGAGAGACGCAAACTGAAGGGAGAGGCACACCCGGTCTAAAAGTCATTTCAAAAATTTAGATAAAAAGCAATATGACTTTAGATTAAATCAGTGAGAAAATAAATTCAGAGAAGGAGTTTGAACAGAAGTGAATTGAGAATATATCCACATGTAAGGAATAAGAGGAGGAAGGTGAATGTATGGAAGTGACTAAAAAAAGGGGGGAGTTGGAGATAACAGGAGAGAGTGGGACCATGACACCTCAGAAGGAGGGACATTATAAACGAGATGTGGTCAACACTGTTAAATACTACAAAGTGGTCAAGAATGTAATTCGTAGAATTCAGCAACCAAGGGGTCACCAGTACCTTGGTTAAATCATTTTCATTGGAATTGATGTGGAAGCCATATATGACTATAGTTGAGGATTAATGAGGTGAGAAAATTGATATTTAAAGTGAAGCTTGATTATGAAACAAAAGCAAAGCTAGGTTGGTAGACAGAGAAAGGCATGAAATGAGGAAAGACGGTTTTTAATGTGAGAGGCTTAATAATGAGTGCAGAGATACAATGCTTACAAGAGATGGAAGATACAGGAAATAACTGGACCAATGGAAAGATTACAGTTCAGGAAAGTGAAGGTTCTGGGATTCAGACTAGAGGGGTGGTATTGACCTTGGACAGTGGTTGACACCCCCATCTGCTTTGTGGTGGGAGATTGTGAACAAGGAACTGATGAAATACAGGCAATTTTGTAAACAGGCTTCAGAAGGCACCATTCACAAATGGCAGAATCCCCCAGTGTCCATTTTTTTTCTCCCTGTAAGAGGAGGTTATCCAAGGAGAAGAAGAAATCCAGAAGTTCTGTGATACAGTTGGATGGAACTGAAGATGAAATTGATATAAAGCAGCCTCTGAGAAACATGATTATATCCTGAGGGTTTCATTTAGTCCAGTAATCCTCATTTCTGGCTGCACACTAAAATCATCTGCAGAGCTTTAAAAATAAAAACTCATGTCTAGATCCTAACCCAGATTAATTAAATTAGAATCTCTGGAGGATAATTCAGTTGATACATCCTTCTTTGTGATAAATTGGTCAATTTAACTGCATAGAGGGTTCAGATACCCTGTTTTCTAGTGGAGTCTCTCTCTTATTCTTGAGGAATAGTGTACTCACTGGAAGGCTGGTTGGAACATCGAATTGCACATGTCATATTCCTGTTCTACAGAGTGGCAAAGTGGAAGTTTGATGCATGCAGGTCACGGAGCCAAAGTTACAGCTCACCACTTCCTCTTCTCACTGGACAGATCCAGATACCAAGAGCAATATAAATTTGCATGCTAAGTTTCAAAGATGGACTCATTTTCATACTTATCATGTATTACCAGCTGGAAATGGCAGTGATTTACTTTTGAGATAAGTGTTTCTTGAGAAGAAATGAAATGAGGTCAGAACTAGACAAACCGTGCTTCATTTGCACTCCCACTGTCCCTTTCAGACACCCGGAGGTCTTTGACTCCAAGGAAACAAGATGCGACAAATGGAGGTTTGCAACATGGAAATAATTTTAAGAAGAAAATTGAATGACTAAATATGCTTTTACGGAATACAAATTCTTGATTAGGTTTGTCAAAACTGTCGACATTTCAACATATAGATTTCTTCTGCACCACCCTTCCTTGTCTATTGCTAATCCAAGCTGTGCAACCTTTGCTTTACAGACTTATTTTGATTATTTAATTTTTTTAAAATCAAATATCACAAGAATGGAGAAGCAAGAATCCGATGTACTCAATTCTAATATGAAGACATAGATGATCTAATACAAGGGGAAGTAGGGGAAGGAGAGATCAGGAAGAGGGAGGAAAGGGGGTGGGGGGTTACAGTGTGTGGCACGCCTCTTGGGAATGGGACACAATTACAAGACGAACTTCACCTAACAACTGCAAATGGTGTAACCTAATTTTTTGTACACTCAGTGAATCCCAAACAATGAACAAAAAATATATACATGTGAAATTTTATATTTCTTTTAAGTCATTAATGACAATATTTGTGCCTCCACTTGCTGGCGACTGTTTTACTGGAAAATTATTTTCTTAGATCTAGGGCAAGGGAAAAAGAAACATCTTGGATGATTTCATGTTTTTTATTTTTTTAAAAAATGATTTTTCTGAACCTATTTAAAGTTAATGAAATTTCATAATTATTTACTTGACTTTGGGTAATTTCTGTTTTAATGTTTGAAGGACAAATATTCATGCTTAATGGGTTTAATAATGATTTGTTTATTCTGCAAAGCAACAGTTTTGATATTCTGACACTGCATCGTTTAAAAACTACTCATGTATCTTCAAATTTCCCTGGATATTTCCACTAAAGTCTAAAGGGAAAAAGACAACAAAACCTTTTGATATTAAAAGAAAAACATAAAAAAAAGAACTGAGAATTTTTTTATTGTGTTCTAAGACTTCTTTTTCAAATGTGAAATGTGGATTTCTATAAGATTATAGGAATACCTTCTGAAAACCTTCTCATGTATCATTATTTATGTTTACTTTGTTCTTTGCTGTGTAAAATTTCCCTCTAAAACGTGAAATGGTGGCATATGGCATTTTCTGTATTTTGAAAAGAAAATTAAATCATCATAAAGACCATGTTGTGAGAAAACATTTAGGGAGATCTTTATTAAAAGCCTCAAAATTTCTTCATTTTTGTGACTAAAAAATATTTATTAATTACACACAGTAGCATTTATTCTGACCTTTGGACACTAAAAGCTACGTTTGGCTTCTGTTTCTTGCCCTTTTCATTATTTCATCTCCCGGGAAGTAATGACATTACAAGCTATTGTGACCTATTTTTTCTCCAGTAAGTTAAAACTCCCTGATAAAGTTGAAACCAGGAAAGAATATGATTAGCTTACTGTAGAATTTTAATCACTAAGGAAGAAAATAGTGGACATAGAGTGCATTTAAAAGTTTAAAAAAGGGCCGGGTGTATCTCACGCCTGTAATCCTAGCACTCTGGGAGGCTGAAGTGAGTGGATTGCCTGAGCTCGCTGGTTCTAGACTAGCCTGAGCCAGAGTGAGACCCAGTCTCCAAAAAAATAGTCAGGCGTTATGGCGGGCAACTGTAGTCCCAGCTACCTGGGAGGCTGAGGCAAGAGAATCACTTAAGCCCAGAGTTTGAGGTTGCTGTGAGCTGTGATGCCATGGCATTCTACCAAGGGCCACAGTGTAAGACTCTGTCTCAAAACAAAAAGAAACCCAAAAAACAAAACACTTTTAAAAAGCAATTTCAAGCGAATTATAGGAAAGGCATTGAATTATAGCAACAAAGTTCTAAAGGCAAGTTACTCTTGCTTATAGGTGCTAAAGACTGGAACCATAAAGAACCTATGCAGGGAAAGACATATAAAGTTGAAGTGGCAAAATAAACATAGCTGAGGAACTCTGATTCTAGAAAGACAATGACATATAGACATATGACCAAAACTGAATATGAAATATTTGATTAAACTTAGGAGAACATTGTCAGGCTGTCAAAAAGCCTAGAAGGGTTAAAAATGTGAAATGTCCTAAAAATTACTAAATTTTAAACCCTATTTAAATTAATAAATTTATTAATCTGGCACTTTGGAGCCTCCGAAAGTTGACCCTAAAATTTTGTTCAACTTCATTTCTTAGTTCAAATCATAAATGCTATTCTACACATGTAGACATGTAGATATGACCATAACCAATTATTTCCTTCCAATATGTTCCTTTAGTGAAAAAGGGCCCACACTTAAGTGTAAGATGACCTGCGTTCGGTCCTTCTTTATTGTGTTTGTAGATAATATATATCAACATTTTCTAAAATTTCTTCTCTATAACAGAAACTTTACTGACAACGTTATATATATTATCTTTAATTCATGCTACAGGTTTTATAAATGAGAAAACATGTCACATAAATCACCCAAGAGAACCCAGCTATTAAATACTAGAACTGAGAGTCAGACTAAGATTTGTATGATTTCCAAGTTCATATTGTCTTCACTACAGTACACTAAAATTAGGAGACACGAAACATTGAAAAATTCAATATATTCAAACTATGGAAATGATGGATTTCAGTTAAATTTTTTAAACATTTACATAAAATTTTTTCTATTATGAAATTACTTACAAATAAGACAGACTCTCAAGTGTCACATGTGTGAGATTTGTGGTCTTTTTGTATGAGGACTGTTCTTTTTTTTGTGCCACCTAAACCTTGACTCAATGGTACTTATGGATTTTATCAGAATTTTCCTGAATTAATTTTTTCTTTTCTTGGTTCATCTTCCCTGAATTTTCCCTTTTAAAAGACCCTCCTTTCTTTTTAAAACTAATAGTTTCTTCATAGATTTCTTAGTATCATAACCTACTTCATAGGTAAGTATTCATGGTTTCATCTTTTATTTTACTTATAGTCAAAATTATGACAAATCTTGGCATAAAGCTGATGGTTACAATCAATACACCCATTGATTGGCTTAGAAAGAAACAGGCAATTTTACCTACGGATATTCAAACTCTATGATCATACTCTGGAAGACTAAAGGGAAACTACTCAGTGAAAGAAAAATATAGGGTGGGAAATGAGGAAAAAAGGAAAAATTTTAAAAATTGATAGAATATTGAGCAATATGGAAAGAGGCTGAAGCATTACGGGGAGTTAGCCAGTAAGAAATTTCTGGGTAAGATGAAGAAGGAACTTACAGGAAGGGGAGGATCTAATATTTAATTATAAGTTGTTTGTGTTGCTGCCGTGAAGATTCCCTACTTTGCCTTACTTCCCCAGACATTAAGTGATTGTTATTCTTAGGAGTTGGCAGTGGTGGGGAAAAGGCAGGTAATAAATAGTATAAAGGATAATTGTGTTCTTTTCCAATTATTAGTGGGCATCTATTTGTTTTATGAAGTTGAGGGTTCTCAGATATTATAGTAGCTTTATTTCATTAAAACATGGAAAGATATGTGGTTTGTTCTTTTGGTAAAGTTTTTGACACCCCCACCCCCCGATGGGAGTTCTAGTGATATAAACAGTGGTAATTCTACTTTAGCCTCGTGGACTCCATATTTGCTTCATGGGGTTGCATGTATCTAAAACTGTGGCAGTCTGAGATCTTAACAGACTTATAAGTTAACAAGTTAGCTGGGTTTTAGTTCGTTCAGGAATGCTATTATAAATTAACATAAACTAAAGGGCTTAAACAACTAATGTTTACTTCTCACTGATCTTGGACTGGAAGTCTGAAGTCAGAGTGCCATCACTATTGGGATCTGGTGGGACTTTTCAAGTTGTAGACAACTGACTTCTCTTAGTATCTTCACATGGCAAAAAGAGGGGGTGCTAGCACTCTACTCTCTCTTAAGGGTACTCATTCATGTGGGCTCACCTTGATTAGCTAATAATCTCTCAAAGACCTTACTGCCAAAAAATATCACCTTGGAGGTTTGATTCCAACATATGGATTTTGAGGGAACATAAACATTTAGTCCATACAGTCCAAAGCATACATACTTTCATGGATGCTTACACAAGTCAAAGGTCTCCAACCTCAGAGATGAAGGATGTTTAACTATTCACAGCAAGAGTAATGGCCAGAATATCAGCTTCAGCACCACTTTCCTGAGCCCCAGTTCATACAGAGCTATATAAAGAGAACCAGGTAATAGTTGCTTATAAATGGGTTGCATCATAGGAAAGAGCATTAAAAACAACAACAACAACAAAATATTTTATAATTGATGGTAATTATAACCTATGCTTTTGTTCTTAAGGGAAAGATTATCTCTATCTCCTGCTTTATCTTCTGAGTATCTGTCTTTTGCTTTGGAAAGTACCAGTATCTCTATCTTACAAGATAGATTAATAATAGACTATTTATTTGAAAGACTAATAACCTTATAAAGAAAGATGTATTCCAGAACAAAAGCAGTCAATGCCTTTGCCTGCAAAATGTGCACATCCACTGAAACACATGGAAAATTGTCTCTTGATAATATCCACCCTTCATTTCTATAGCGTCTTGGCTTGTGGTGCATTTTTCCAAGATAATTCCCATTAGACACTCTGATTAATTTGAATGCCAAAGGCCAGAATAACATCCATCCAATATCCATCATGCAGCATTTAATTAAGATAATTATCAACAAGACTCCAAACTGCAGAATGAGGTTAAACTTCAGGGACCCAGACCAAACTTTCAGAACAAATCACGTCAACAGTCAGTGTCTACTTTAGAGAGATAGGTGGCTTTCTCTTTTAGTTTCTGTACTGATTTTTGTACTTGTCCTAATCCATTAATCTGGGTACTTTAGCAGGCATAAACATTTGCCTTGGCCCATAAGATGAAAGTCTAGAGCAATTCTGATATCTATAACAACCCCAGCCAGAAGGTTAAGTCTGTCCTGAAAGCCTTCCAGACCAATGTATCATCACAGATCCCTTCAGCTGAAGGCAGGGAATAATTTTATACCTTTATCTCATTTATTGACCCTCCTTTCACAGGAAAACTGTGCTCAGATTCTCATAAATAACAAATCAGTTGTCCTTCCCAGTAGCTCTACCAAGAACCAAGGTAGCCTCACACTGAAAAAATCTCCATAGTCATCTAATGAGTATGTGACGTACAGATAATGTTATCTGAAACTTGTTTTTCCAAGTTTATATGTTTATTTTAAATCGACAGATAAAATTGTATGTATTTATCATAGGTCACATAAAGCTTTGAAGTATATATACATTGTGCAATGGTTAAATCGAGCTAATTGAAATATGGATTAACTCACATGCTTATTGTTTTTGTGGTGAGAACATTGAACATCCAATTTCTTAGCATTGTTCAATAATATAGTATATACATATTGTCATTAACTGTGCCCACCATGTGTTATAATAGTCCCTAACTATCACTTGTTAACACCCCTAAGATGGAAGTCACTATATTTTGGGGAGGCAGTCTAGTTAATACCTATTTTCTTTGTAATAACAGTGGTCAAATTATAAGTCATGCTTCCAGAAAGAAAGCATGGCTTCCCAGTTCAGTTTGATTTGGTCTTTGTTTTGGAGGGAGTTACTGTCCTATTTGTCCATCCAACCAAAAGGATGGCATTTGTCAACCCCATGATATGACAGCATGATAGGTGTAGGAATAAAGGTAGGAAAAATATCTTGAGGCATAAACAAGCATTTTACTTCAGAGGTGTGGAAGCTTCTCTCATCCCCTGCTGTTTCCCATAGACTTCTTAATAAGATTAAAGACAATTATTTTCAAATCCTTGTCAGAGACACCTGGCAGGGGATGACAGACCTCCCAGTAAGTAATATATGGTGTTTGCAAAAATATAGGAATGCCATACCAGGGGATTTTTCTTCTTAAAAAAGGGCTCCACGGATGATTCATAAAACAAATATCATTAATGTCCCTCCCTCCTTCATACATCCTGAGGTCTTAAGGGAAACTCATTTCCCCTGTGCTAGAGTTGTTGATCCCCCTTCACCACCGTGGAATAAGCGAGTCGCATTCTAGTACTGAGAATTCCATCCTTTTTCAAAAGACTTCTTATACTCTCATCCAGACATTTAATAAAAATATTTCATGGAAAAAGACAATTTATGTAAAATGTACAAAAATTTAGTATGTTCTGTACTTTGTTCCATATGGGCCACATAGAGGGACTCAACAATCTTCAGGTGCTGAAACGAATGACCATTATTCTTAGAGTCTTTTTTATATCATTCCAACAAAATAATCTAAGTAGATAAAGCAGAATTAAATTGGAATTTATCTGAGCCTTTTCGCTTTTCTTCCAGACTGTCACTCAGCTGCTCTACCAAGAATGGCATGGTTTCTTTTAGGAAACAATATATATCATGCTCTTGAATGGTCAAAGAAAAATCCTATGTTTGCAAAGCACATCTATATATTCCCCAGCCCTTTCATCATTACCCAGGAAGTAGCTGAGAACCATGATACTCTTCTGGAGATTGTCTCATTGAATGACTAACCTGCCTTACAAAGGCTTAGAGGTCAGGGTCAGAAGAAGAGGGTGAGGTAGACTTATAAATCCTAATGCTTATAAATAGTAAAGAAGATGGGTAGTCCATGGAATACTTTGACTATCCACCTGTTTCTGAATGGCTTTAGTAACAGTAAGACCACCACTTTCAGACTATACTCAATCTGCAGTTTTCCTAGTGACAGACTAAACAGTTAGGCTTTAGACAACAATCTAAGAGTTCATAAGATTATTAAGATATCTTAATATAAGATATATAAGATTTATTAAGGAATGTGTTGATGAGAGCTATGACATTGGCTTTGAGTTCTTCACAGTGAGTAGACTGACCAAGTCCATGTAGATTTTACATGGCTAGGGCTGAGTTTGAACAGTTATAGCAAACTAGTGGGTATCATCACATAAGGCTTATGTACTCAGAGGAGTCTCTGTGAAGTGAGGGTACACTGAGCAGTGGCTTTGAGACAGTGGAATAGAAAATAAAAAGGTTCCCCCACAAGGAAAACTTACCATATTTTCATGGAAAGTTGAGATGCCCTTGGTACCATGCTGGATGAATTTTCAAAAATGTTTTTTCTATTTGACAATTAAGTTTTTTGGCCCCTCCTCACCTTGTTAGTCAAGAAATCCAATTTGGCTGACTCCAAATGGGAAGACCAAGATGGAAGTTAATCATAAAAACTTCATGAGGAAAGCATTCAGATTTGGCAAGAGCCAAATAAAAAAGTACTAGTTTCTTTTCAAAAGGAGATAACTAAAAGTCTTTACATAGATAAGTTTGGAGCACCTTGATGAAGACTAACTTCCTTTTCCACAGGCCAAACTTAAAAAATTGTTAGTCACAAACACTTATAGCTTAAAGAAGTCTTCAAGGTTGTGGGGATGGAAAGGTAATAGTACTTTTGTACATGATGATCTTCTCAGTTGAGTGAATCCCTTAGGCATTTTATAGGCATTCACAGTATTAACTTGTAACACATCAATATATCAATACAAATGGTATATTGAAGGGTAGAATCCTCAACAATGGTACATCGAATTTGCATAAAGGACCCTTCCCACAATGCATGATTAGCCTCTGTTCCCCATCTGTGAACTCCACCCAAACCATGTCAGTTTGAACTGGTCATCCAGTATCCCAAAGGATTGGGTAGGGTGCCCACACCCAGTAGATACATAAAAGTTTCAACTTCCCTATCTCCTAAATAACCAAGCATATTTGGACAGCTGATTATGGTCTTTTTTTCCCAAATTTGGGCTTAGAAATACTTCAGCCCCACCCCATAATTATCTTTATCTTCAATGCAGATGAGATCAGTTTAGTGCAGGTAGCAAGCAATCAGGAAATACAGAGGGAAAAAATGACGTCCCCCCGTCACCAGTTTTGTCCAGTATAGTGGTTGCTTTTCAAAATTTTTTCTAGGTATCTAGAAAACAGTTTCTCAACCTACAGTATATCTACTCGGTCACTGTTATAAACCCGGTCTGGAGCAGGAAAAGCTTGAATATTTTGTCAGTGTTTCGTTTCTGGTTTACCATGGGAGTCTATCTCATAAAATCTCCCAAAGAGGGGCAAAGTGCCATTATAGCTGCCTGGTCCCACTGACAAAATTCCAAGGGCTTTAAATGATGTCTCCAAATGGATCTCTGGTTGGCACAGAGCACTGTGGAAGGTTCTGAGTCATAAGACAGTCTCGCTATTGTCATTCTTCCTTGTCAAGCATTCATCTCCCTGTCTCTCTTATCTGAAACAAATTAGTCAACATTTTAATCATTTGCCTGATTTATCCCCATAGAGGTCATTCCTGTCCTTTATTTCATTCTTGGTGTAGGTAAGCATATCTATAACTTGTCTGGAAGTGGGTAGAAACTTCTGTCCCTAGCTCCAGCGCACATCTTAGTATTAGTTGTTACTGTGTTGTGTGCCTGAGATTGGTGGCCATATTGTTGAGAAATGTTCCTGCCTGGAGTAGAGTTAGCATACCTATTAGGACAGATATACAGTATTTGCTTCTATTTACAGTACCTGCTGACAGCCCCCTCCCCAACGTCTTTTTATTAATCAATTACGTGGGAGATCATTTATTGGCTGGTTTATGATTTAATTTGACCAATGTGTTGCTGCTTATTTCCAGAAACATTACCAAATTCCCATTAACTGGTTGTGAGATTTTCTTCTAGAAAGACTTTTTTGCATCTCAAATTTTCAAGAACTGCAAAGGGTCTGAGATTTTAACACAATTACACATTTAGTTAGACTGCCATGACTTTATGAATGCTGGCAGAAGTTAGGGATGCCTGGGTAATAGTTTACTCACAGGACTAGTAGCAGCTTGTTTTGATGCCACTTTCTTGAGCTCTAGTTCCCATAGTCGCACAAGAAGGAACACCGAGGTTACAAAACCCCAGCCTTTTGTAAAGGATAATAATTATGTCTGCCCGTTACCCAGATGGAGATACATAAAAGAGACTGATGGAGAATTGTCTTCAAAGAGCTTAGAAATAGCCTACTTGACCCTGAGGGTGTTAAATTCCTCCTTAGCAGTCTGCTGTTACTCTACAGGCCATGAGTGCCAAAATGGCTATAAAGGGGATTGATCTCTTTCCCATCCACGAGCACAGAGAAAATGTTACCAATACAATGATTTGAAAAAAACAAAAAAATGCATCCACTGGTAGCAAGGGAATAGAGAGAAAATGAATTGTAAATATGAAATAAGTATACTTTATTTTAGTAAATATGGCAACTATCCACAGTGAATGTACTTTATTCTAACCAATAAGTGAATAGAAGGCAATCATTCTTTTAATTGGTGAAGCTAATTAGAAGATACATCTATATGTACATCTACATCTAGATTATGTATTTGTAATAGACAATTAAGCAAAAATTTGTGTTAGGTGCATGTGGATAAATAAAAATACTTAATAATAAATCTAATAATCTTTTTAGAATTTTAAAACTAAAATGCTTAAAAGAAGAGTAATTATAAAATATCAAAATGAAAATTTGTTTCATGCACATGTTTTTGGCCAATCTGATTATTATTTTTTCAAAGGAATATGATACATTCATAGCTTCATTCTGGCTACTCAGATTTCTACAAGACTAGAGACAAGAATGGCTTTTTCCTGCCCAATCACTTGTAAACAGACAAAAATTCTATTAGGTTCAACAATAGTCTGGAATTATTGTAAGATTACTGTTCAGGTTAATAAAGATTAGGTGAGAATGCTGATGTATTAGAATTAAGGATTTAAAATTTTAACATTCTTATAATATTTCAAGAATATTTAGTGCTACATGACTAAATTTTGGGTTATTTGTATACAATGTTGAAATTAAACTCATATATTGTGTGTATTAGTATGTTTTCACTCATTTGCAAGAGAAGATTCTGTTTATCTTACAAAGATGAATTATTTGAAGATTAGTAATCTAAAACTTGAAGGTCACAAAATAAAAATTATACAAATAACTAAAAAGAAATTGTATCAAGTTTTATATCTTCTTTGAGTTCCCAAGATGTTTTCCAGCTACTAAGGATTTAATGAAGAATTACAGGGAAGACAATGCAGCATATCTTTTTATAATTATCATTTTATAATGTCATGTTTGATGAAAGATGAAACATACTGTGATTTCAATAATAAAAATGTTTTTATGCAGTTTCGTGTGCAATTGCCAATTTAATAATATGTGTAGGCAAGTGTGTATGAATATCTGTTTATTTATATGTACATATATATGTGTTATGTTTTAAATTCTATTTTAATATTATTACTCAAGGACAATTTCATATACTCTATTGAAATAAACACTCCCATTAAGTTTATACATTTTCTTATACTGCACTGCTTTTAAACTCTATTGAAATGATGCAGAACGAGAAGTAAAGAAAGTTTAAATTAAATGTCCCTTTGCTAAAAAGCAACATGATCACTAGCACTATCTAACAGAAGTCTTTTATTCACTGATAACACAAAAATTGGATTTGAGAAATACAATCACAAATGAAAACTGTAATGCATGCTATGCGATAAATTGTATTAATGTGAAAGAAACAGAAACACAGTATCATTAGCAAGGAAAGCTTAATGATATTATTGGCAGAGAATTGAATTCTTCAAGCATAAGAAAGACATTTTCTTTGAAATCAATCTGCCAATATCATTATATTCAAGCACATTCAAGAAAGAATGTGACTAGTATTCTTAATTCTTTTTTACCTGTTAGTTTTTATTAGGCACTGTAAATATGTGAAGCTATTTAACGTTGAAAAGTTTCTTAAAATATTATTGTAACATCCTTTGTGCTTGGAAGAAAAAAGAATTTATACTTGTAAAAATATTTGTGTATGGATAACAAATATTTGACTGAAAAGTGTAAGGACAGTGGGAGGTAATTATATAAAAACTTGAAATCTCCATCTGTAATTTGTAAATAACACTAAAACTGGGCGGCGCCTATGGCTCAGCGAGTAGGGAGCCGGCCCCATATACCGAGGGCGGCCGGTTCAAACCTGGCCCCGGCCGAACTGCATCAAAAAAAAGCCGGACACTGTGGTGGGCGCCTTTAGTCCCAGGTACTTGGGAGGCTGAGGCAAGAGAATCACCTAAGCCCAAGAGCTGGAGGTTACTGTGAGCTGTGACTCCACAGCACTCTACCAAGGGCAATGGAGTGAGATTCTGTCTCTACAAAACACAAACAAACAAACAAACAAACACACTAAACCTGAGACCACACTACCACTCTTTTAGTGTTCTATAAAGTAATAAATAATAAAAAACTCAGAGTTTTGAAAGATAAAACCTGCCTCATATTGCCATCTGATCTTTGACAAAGCAAACAAAACATACACTGGGGAAAATTATCTCTTTCATAAATTCTGCTGGGAGAACTGATTAGCCACATGTAAAAGACTGATTTTTGATTCATCTCCTTTAACCCAACCCTAATCAATTGCCAGGCATAGTCAAGACAGCCACTTTACGTATACCTATTAATTCTTTTCCTTTCTCTATGCTTTCTACAAATTATTTTTCTGAATTATTCACAACATTCTAGACAAGTAACTTTTTATTTGCTGATCCTTCCTAGAATAAATGAGCTTATTATCTTTTCAGGTTTTGTTCTTGGGTTTTCTTGTTTCTATAAAAATTTTCCCCAAAAATTTTCATAGCATGTTTTTAGTCATTACTTGGTTTATCTGTTCAGGCTTTCCTGTGACCCATTGCTGAAGTTATCTCCACTTCCTAATTATTCTTTTTTCCCCCTAATTATTCTTTTTTACCCTTTTACTTTTTTTCCTGCAACAAATCATTATTGAACATGATCTTTTTATAATATGTATAAATGATATATTATTTGTTCACTGATAGCTCTCATTGGAAGCCTATGTGGTCAGGCATAGTGAGAGCTTCGTGTACTGTTATATTAAGAGAATATCTCAAATAGTCAATGAATAAGCACTTAACAGGAAGGCAATTGGTGGGATCACACCTACGGTGCATCTTAGAAGGGTACAAGTGAAATTTACTAAATGCAGAATATAAATGTTAAACGGCCATGAAGGCTATGTTAAACAGTTTGATGAAAATATTTCAGATTGTATATGAAGTCAGCACATTGTGCACCATGATTTCACTAATGTACACAATTATGATTTAAAAAGAAAAGAAAAGAAAAGAAAAAAAACAAAAACAAACATTTATTGAATAAAGGTACAAATAAATGGAATCTGCAGGCATTACTACTCCTGTAGCCTTCTAAGTAATCCTTTCATGAAGCCTGCCTTTTTCAGTCTAGCTAGAAATGACCATTTCCTCCTCCAAACTCCACTGGTATTTATTCTCCACTGTCTATTGATGTCTCATCTGGGTTAAACACTTTCAGTGTGCTACCTTGTAGTTTCTTTTCAATTCTCATTTATAAATTTTATTTCTTCCACTCAGTTTCAACTTCTCAGATTACTAGCTGTTTTTCAAGAGATTAATACATTTTTAGAGGCAAATAATATGAACAAACTTATACCTGTATAGATTTCTTACACAAATTTATTTCATCTTAATTCTTTATTGCATCTAAATTCTATTTCATTCTAGAAGGTCACACATTTGATGACTGAGAATGGCAATCAAATACTGAATGCTTAATATGAATCAGATACTATTCTAATATTTCCCTCTACATTCTCTCTTTTATCTTCATACTAATCTGTTGTGTTTGATGATTAATTCATTCTTGGTTTATTGGTGAGAAAACACTGGAGTTTCAGAGAGGTTAGTACTTGCACTGTTACACAGGGTTTAACATGGCAGGACTGGGTTTCAACTCATACCCTTCTTCACTTCAGAACCTACATTGTTTACAATCATGTAATGAAGCATCTCAGTGAAATCTGGGTCCATATGCTCATATACATGAATCACTTACTAGTAAAGCTACAAACTTGAAAACTTTCTCACATAGCATGACATCTTGGAACTTAAGCAAGTACAAGGTTCAAAATAATCTATTTTCCAAACAAACCAATAGAGACCCCAGGTTAATTTCCTCTCAGTAGCTAGAATTGTCTTGAAAGGTAATGTATTTGGCACTAGAAGTTTCCTTCATATGATTTTATCAAGTCACAGCACAGTGTTTTTGTAACCCATTTCTGATATTTTTAAAATTATGAGATGTAAAGGAACAGTTTCAGGGTCTGAATTTCATCTGTATTGAAAGAGTGGAACTGTTCTTTCTGTATACCACTTTGTATACCACCCTGTGTACCCACATGTGCAGTGCATAGGAATAGGAATTAATAATTACTTTCTAGTTCTTACTTGTAAGGTGACTAAACTGAATACAATAGAGCACAAATTTTAAAATCATATTATTATATATAAAACAATATCATCTCAAAGTCAAAGTTAGCAATATTACAGTTGGCAAGGGGCTAAAATACGATATACTCTATATAGTGAATGTGCAAAATACGGAGGGAGCATTGGGAAGAAGTTTGAGAAACAGGGATCAAATCCCTTCCACATCACTTCCTAACAAAGTAATCTGGAGAAAGTTAGTTACTGACTTATTTAAGTTTGTTAGTTACTGACAAAATTGTGTGGGTCTCAATTTTGACTGTTCTTTAGAAATACATGGAGCTTTAAAATAAAATAGTGGTTTTTCTCAAACTCCTGGAGATTTTAATTAATTGCATTTAATTAGAACTCTGAGGTTGGGACCTGTGTACCAATATTTTAAAAGGGTTACCTCAGTGAACAGCATAGATTGAGAATCAATGACTTAATCTTGCCTAGCCTAAAATTTAATTTCCTTATCAAGAAAATATAGATCATGGTATCTTCTTCCACAGGTTGTTGTGATAGTCTGTTAAAAAAATGCATATAATAGCTAATACTTATTTACAACCCAGTAAGTGAGCTGAGAGTAGGAGTAGCAGCACTAACAGTGCCTTTATTATTTAACATTAATCTGCTCTCCATGGCTATATGTAAAATTAGTTCTTCCAATCATTGATTCAACAAATAAGTGCTTACAATCTGGTGTTTGCCAGTCACCATTCTGAGCTCTGGAGATAGAATAGTTAAAAATGCAGCCACATTTCCTTTTTTCATAGAACTTACACTGTCAGACAGGCAATACAAAATAAATAATTTGAGAAATAGGAATAGAGAATAATAGCAGAATAAGTACTGTTGAGAAAAACTAAGAGAAAGACAGCCTGCTATGTGGATACCATGGTCAGGGAAATCCTCTCTGAATTGCTATTTTAGCAGTTTCTTTCATTCACGGTGGAAATATACATATATCTGAAGAAATTGTAGTCCATTCATTCAGAATAGCAAATACAAAGGTGCTGACATTAGGTTATTGGCATTTCCATATGGAATATAACATATAATATGACAGTATATGTTATCATTTATTCTTTTGACATGGCAATAAATAGTTATCAGCAAGACATAATTACCTCCATTTTAAAAGAATGGGCAATGAGATTCATTGATAGTATCTAAAGTTACAGCCCTTTAAAGTATAGCAAAGTCAGAGTTAAAATTCAATGTTCTTAATACATCTTTCTCTAGAGTTACTGAAATACGAAGTTTTTGAAGAAATGAAAAAGTCTTATATGTTTTATAATGGGTAATTATATTTTCCCAACTATCAGCAAATATTTGAAAACATCCTTCGCCTATGATTACATTCATTAAAGTATACTGACATAAAATAATGTATTCAGATAAATGGCAGTAAGGGAGAAGAATATTTCATAATACAAGCATAAAATTAGTGGGAGAAAATACTATTTGTGGAGAAATGGATTTCAAATAATAATATTTGGCAGAGGAGATAGCAGTTATCATCTATTTGTGTAAACATCTACACTTCTGTATGGATAAAGCTTATGACATTTTTGTAGTGTACATAACATAATCTTCCCACATTTTCTTCCCTCATGATAACATATATGTGCATGTAGAGACACACACACATATGCATATGGGCTCACCTTAGTTTTAGGAGCTAGAATGAACTTTTCCTTAAGACAGACTTTGGAGTAGGCATATTTAATTCCTATTCCATATTCTAACTATGTGGCTATAGTCAAATTATGTAAAAGCTGTAGTTTTCTACGGTATTAAACAGAAATAATCAAATCCATGTCATACATATGTTACAAGCTTATCAGATATTTAGATTCCTAGCAAGCTTGTAAAAGTCCTACAACCCTATTTACTTGGCTCAACTGGATGAATATAGTACTTGTGAGTTTCTTTTTCATCAAGATGGAGAGATGAACCATGCTAAGCAGAATGAATTTGGTATCTGGAAAGACAGAATCCTTCTCTTCAAGTTTTATAGCATTTGGATAACAGCTATCCTACTAGGGATGTCACTAAGAAATATCTGTCCTGTTAAAGTAGTTAAAGTAGGATAAAAAAGCTAAAAGTATAAAATGTGGGTGAGAAATTTTTCCCAATTCAATGAACTAATTAGTTAACATTCTTTGGCAGAGGGCAGTGTTGCTCAGGCTTGAATGTGCAGAGTAATCACTTATTTGAGGAACTCAAATAAGGGTGTGTTCTGACTCAGTAGGACTGGGGCTGGAGCCTAGATTCTGCATTCCTAGCAGGCTTCCTGACATTGCCAGTGCTGCTGTCAATCACACTTAAGAGTGTATAGGAGAGACTGTTGATCCGAAGTTGGAAGTCCTTAGAGGCCTGCCATCTGGCTTTGGAGCCAAGTCTCCTGATGAAAAATGGAAAGAATCCTGGGCCCGCCAAACAACAATGACGGCTGCAACCAAAAAATGGCCAGGCATTGTGGCGGGCGCCTGTAGTCCCAGCTACTTGGGAGGCGGAGGCAAGAGACTCACTTGAGCCCAGGAATTGGAGGTTGCTGTGAGCTGTGATGCCACAGTACTCTACCCAGGGTGACAGCTTGAGGCTCTGTCTCAAAAAA
>CAUYRH010050770.1:0-42083 GCA_963574655.1 Perodicticus potto | reverse complement strand
TATAAATTAGCTTCATAGTAGGGCTGTATACATTGGATAATTTTTCTTCCATTCTTGAGATACTTTGCTAAGAAGAATGTGTTCCAGCTCCATCCATGTAAATATGAAAGAGGTAAAGTCATCATCTTTCTTTAAGGCTACATAATATTCCATGGTATACATGTACCATAATTTATTAATCTATTCATGGATCGATGGGCACTTGGGCTTCTTCCATAACTTAGCAATTATGAATTGGGCTGCAATAAACATTCTGGTACAGATGTCTTTGTTATAATTGATTTTTGGTCTTCTGGATATATACCTAGTAAAGGAATTACAGGATCAAATGGCAGGTCAATTTTTAGATCTCTAAGTATTCTCCAAACATCCTTCCATGTTAGGAACTAATAACGTTAGGAACGTATTAGTGTGCATTCCCACCAGCAGTGTAGAAGTGTTCCCTTTTCACCACAACCACACCAACATCTCTGGTTTGGGGATTTTGTTATGTGGGCTAATCTTACTGGTGTTAGGTAATATCTCAAAGTAGTTTTGATTTGCATTTCTCTGATGATTAAGGATGGTGAGCATTTTTTCATATGTCTGTAGGCCGTGCACCTGTCTTCTTTAGAGAAGTTTCTCTTCAAGTCCTTTGCCCATCCTGAGATGGGATCACTTGTTCTTTTGTTGCTAATACATTTGAGTTGTCTGTGTATTCTGGTTATTAAACCTTTGTCGGAGGCATAATATGCAAATATTTTCTCCCATTCTGAGGGCTGTCTGCTTGCTATAGTTACTATGTTCTTGGATGTACAGAAGCTTTTTAGTTTGATCAGGTCCCAGTAGTGTATCTTTGATACTGCTTCAATTGCCTGGGGAGTCCTCCTCATAAAATATTCACCAAAACCAATTCCTTCAAGAGTTTTCCCTGCACTTCCTTCAAGAGTTTGTATAGTTTCATGTCTTAAGCTTAAACCTTTAATCCAGTGAGAATCCATCTTAGTTAATGGTGAGAGGTCTGGGTCCAGTTCCAGTCTTCCACAGGTCGCCATCCAGTTCACCCAGCACCATTTGTTAAATAGGGAGTCTTTTCCCCACTGGATGTTTTTAGTTGGCTTGTCAAAGATCAAGTAACGGTAAGTAGCTGGATTCATCTCTTGGTTCTCTGTTCTGTTCCAAACATCTACCTCACTGTTATTGTGCCAGTACCATGCTGTTTTGATCACTATTGATTTATAGTAGAGTCTCAGGTTTGGTAGCGTAATTCCTCCTGCTTTGTTTTTATTTCTGAGTAATGTCATGGCTATTAGAGGATTTTTCTGATTCCATATAAAACAAAGTATTATGTTTTCAAGATCTTTAAAATATGACAATGGAGCTTTAATAGGAATTGCATTAAAATCATATATTGCTTCAGGTAGTATAGACATTTTAACAATGTTGAATCTTCCCAGCCATGAGCATGGTATGTTTTTTCATTTGTTTTCATTTCATTTTCAGCTATTTCTTTTCTTTAAAGTTTCATAGTTCTCTTTATAGAGATCTTTCACATCCTTTGTTAGGTAAACTCCCAAATATTTCATCTTCTTTGGCACTACTTTGAAAGGAATAGAGTCCTTGACTGTTTTTTCGGCTTGGCTATTGTTGGTATATATAAAGGATTTATGGGTGTTGATTTTGTAGCCTGAGACATTGCTGTAGTCCTTGATCACTTCTAAAAGTTTTGTAGTAGAATCCCTGGTGTTTTCCAGATATACAATCATATCATCTGCAAAGAGTGAAAGTTTGATCCTTTCTGACCCTATGTGGATACCCTTGATCGCCTTTTCTTCCCTAATTGCAATGGCTAAAACTTCCATTACAATGTTGAAGAGCAGAGGAGATAAAGGGCAACCTTGTCTTGTTCCTGATCTAAGTAGAAATGGTTTCAATTTAACTCTATTCAATACGATATTGGCTGTGGGTTTGCTGTAGATGGTCTCTATTAGTTTAAGAAATGTCCCTTCTATACCAATAGAAGTGTTTTAAGTGTTCTGATCATGAAGGGATGCTGGATATTGTTAAAAGCTTTTTCTGAATCAATTGAGAGAATCATATGGTCTTTATTTTTTAATTTGTTTATGTGCTAAATTACATTTATAGATTTACATATATTGAACCAGCCTTGAGTTAAGTTAGCCAAAGGTTTATCTATTTTATTGACCTTTTCAAAGAACCAACTTTTTGATTTATTGATCTGTTGTATAATTCTTTTATTTTCAATTTCATTTCATTGTGCTCTAATTTTGGTTATTTCTTTTCTTCTGCTCAGTTTGGGGTTGGAATGTTCTTCCTTCTCCAGTTGCTTAAGACGTCCCATTAAGTTGTTAACTTCCTCTCTTTCCGTTTTGTTGAGGAAAGCTTGCAGTGCTATAAATTTTCCTCTTAGGACTGCCTTTGCAGAATCCCAGAGGTTCTGATAATTTGTGTCTTTACTGTCATTTTGTTCCAAAAATTTGGTAATTTCCTTCTTAATCTCATCTATGACCCATCTATCCTTCAGCATAAGGTTATTTAATTTCCATGTTTTTGTATGAGTATGCAGATTCCTGTTGTTATTGAGTTCAACTTTTATTCCATGATGGTCTGAGAAGATACAAGCAATAATTTCTATCTTTTTAAATTTGCTGAGGTTAGACTTGTGACCTAAGATGTGATTGATTTTGGAGTACGGTTCATGGGCTAATGAGAAGAATGTGTATTCAGTTTTGTTGGGATGAAATTTTCTGTAGATGTCTGTGAAATCCAGATGTTGAATGGTTAAGTTTAAATATAAAATTTTTTTGCTTAGCTTCTGTTTGGAGGATCTATACAGCACTGCTACAGGGGTGTTAAAATCTCCGACTACTATGGAGCTGGAGGTAATCCAATTGCTCATGTCTGTTAGAGTTTCTCTTGTAAATTGAGGTTCATTCTGGTTGAGTGCATAAATAATAATAATTAAAATCTCATCATATTGAGTAGTACCTGTAACAAATATAAAATGTCCATCCTTATCCTTCCTTATTTTGGTTGGTTTAAAGCCTATTGTATCTGCAAATAGGATTGCAAAACCTGCTGTCTTCTGCTTTCCATTTGCCTGGAATATAGATGACCATCCCTTCACCTTGAGTCTATATTTATCTTTTAAGGAAAGATGAGATTCTTGTATTCAACAGATATCAGGCCTGAGTTTTTGTATCCAGTCAACTAACCCATGCCTTTTTAGAGGACAATTTCACCCATTCACATTAATTGAGAATATTGATAAGCCTTTTGAAAGGCTGGTGGACATTTTGAATCCTTTCACAACTGTGGAAGTTGGAATTTGATCAAAAGTTTCCGAGTGGGTTTACTTTTGTGGTGGAGGACTACACTGGTCATTATGGAAGATATGTCTGAGAATATCCTAGAGAGTTGGTTTAGTTATGGCAAATTTCTTCAACATGTTTATGTCATTAAAGTATTTAATTTCTCCATCATAAATGAAACTCAGTTTTGCTGGATACAGGATCCTGGGTTGAAAGTTAATTTGTTTTAAGAGATTAAAAGTCAATGACCACCCTCTTCTAGCTTGAAAGGTTTCAGCAGAGAGATCTGCAGTTATTCTAATGTTCTTCCCTTTGTAGGTAATGATTTTTCTTACGTTGGGCTGCTTTCAGAATTTTCTCCATATTAACTTTAGTGAAATTGATTATGATGTGTCTGGGGGATGTCTTATTCAGATTGAGTCATGCTGGAGTTCTGAAACTGTCTGCTATCTGAATTTCAGAAATTCTTGGCATGTCTGGAAAGTTCTCTTCCATAATCTTGTGAAGAAGAGACGCTGTGTCTTGTGAAGCCGCTTCATCACTTTCGGGGATCCCTATGAGGCGAATATTGGTTTTCTTCAAATTATCCCAGAGCTCTCTGAGAGAGTGATCTGTTTTTGCCTTCCATTTCTCTTCCTCTTTGGAGGTTTGGGAGCATTCGAAAGCTTTGTCTTCCATGTCAGAAATCCTTTCTTCTGCTTGCTCCATTCTGTTACTGAGGGACTCTACTGTATTTCTCAGATCTTTGAGGGCTGCAACTTCTTGTCTCAATGTGTCAAAATCTTTGGTCATTTTGTCTTTGAATTCATTGAATTCTTGAGACATCTTTTGGGTCATCTTTTGGATTATTGCTTGAATTTCTAATTCCTTCTCTTCCTCCATTCCACTGATCTTATTTGATATCCAGACTCTGAGTTCGATTTCTGATGTCTCAGCGATTTGCCTATGCAAGGGATCTTGTGCTGTATTTATCTTGTCATTCCTTGGGGGAGTTGATCTACTCTGATTATTCATATTGCCAGTTTTTCCATTGATTTCACCCCATGATTGTTTTTCACCATTGCCCATGTTGTTTTTCACCATTGCCTCTGGCCATCTTCAGAGTTGGAAAGGTGTCTCTCCAAGATTAGACCCCAGCAGGACCACTCTATTGTTGCTGGAACTTTGTAGGGAGTGACCCTATGTAGCTCCTCTGGGACTGCCCCAGCCAGGGAGTTCTGGCTGCCGGAGCAGCTCCAGAGTGTGGCTCCCCCGGATCCAGCAGTAGGGCAGGGGATGGTGTCCATAGTTCTGGGAGTGCCAGGCACCAGTGACTTTGGCAACAAGAGCCCACAGCTCCAGCAGTCTCTCGGCAGGAGGAGGGCTCCACACAGAGGCTGGGAGGGCTCTGGAGGGAGGGCACCAATTTGCAGCTTCTGGAGTCCCTGGCAGAAGGCAGGCCTGTGTGGGTCTGGCAGGCTCGGGGCACAGGGTTGCACTATTACCAGGGGAGTTCCTCGCCAGAGGCGGGCCTGTGGAGGCCCTGCAGGTGCCAGGCGCAGGCCCACACAGTCCGCTGGGGGAGTCCCTGGCTAGCAGCAGGCCTTTGGAGGCCTGGCGGTTGCCCGCAGAGTTCCTGTCAGTAGGTAGGCATGCAGAGGCCCTGCAGGCTCAGGGCACGGGGCTGCGCGGTCACTGGGGGAGTTCCTGTCCACGGGTGTGACTGAGGAGGCCCCGTGTGTGCCAGGCACAGGCCCACAGAGTTGCCGGGGGAATCCCTGGCTGGGGGCAGACCTCTGGAAGCCTGGTGGTTGCCAGCAGAGTCCCTGGGAGAAGGCGGCCCCATGGAGGCCCAGCAAGCACAGGGCGCAGGGTTGTTCAGTAGCCGGGGGAGTTCATGGCCATGGGTGGGCCTGCGGAGGCCCTGCGGGTGCCAGGTTCAGGTCTGCATGGTCACTGGGGAAGTCCCTGGCTGAGGGTGGACCTGCGGAGGCCCTGCAAAGGCCCCGTGGTTGCCAGGGGAGTTCCTGGCCTGGAGCGACCTGCAGAGAGGCCTGTCAGTTGCCAGCGTGGTCCCTGGCAGAAGGCAGGCCTGCAGAGGTCCGGCAGGCTTGGGGTGCGGGGCACAGAGCCTCGCTGTTGCCAGTGGATTCCCTGGCTAGAGGGAGGCTCACCACGGCCCCCCAGAATCTTTTGCCGGTGGGGTGCTTGTTCCAGCAGGCAGTGGGGGGTGCACTGGTCAAGCACATCCTCCCTCAGTCTCAGCAGGTGTTAGGCTTCTCATTCATCAGGTAAGGGAGAAGGGTGTACTATAAGTTCAGAATGGTGGGGAAACTTGACTTCGGTTTTTCTGCCTAGCAAGAGAGTGTTCAGAGTCACATCAGGGTCGCTCTGGGAGAAGCAGACCCCATTTCCCAAAGCACTCTTCCGTGGGGTGAGACAAGAGGTCCATAGTTCACCACTTGTCTGTAGGAAACCCACAGGAGCAAGCAAAGAGAAAAAAGAAAGGAAACAGAAAAGCAAAAAAACCCACAGCTTTCTTGAGGGAGGGGACAGACACTTTTCCTTTCTGATGAGTTTTGTACCTGAAGCTTGCTTTCTTGGAGTCGCAGCTTGCCTCAGCAGAGGTGACCTGCAGTTATCACTTCTCTCTCTCACCTGAACTCCCAGTCTTCAGCTTAATTGCTCAGTTTCTGGAGGTTATTTTTCCTTTTGGACAAGAACCTCTTTCGGAAGCTGCTTCCAGTCGGCCATCTTGCTCTGCCCCCCTGATGATGACTTTTTAAATGAACTCTTTTGGTACTGTCTTCCATATTTCTAAATGCCTTGCAAAAAATAAATAAATAAATACCTTGCAATTTATTGTTACATATAATATTTTAGCATTACAGAATTGTCATTGAACTCTCAAAATGAATGATTAGGATTTAGCTCTCTTTCATACAGGTAACTCTACAAAGACTATTTATATTTCTAATCTTCCTATTATCCCAATAGAAACCTAATTGACCCCCTTTGGGGTCAATTTTGTGTTCAACTTTGAAATCTTTTTCCATCTTTCTTATTGTCTTGCTCCTATTTACCCTTTGACTAATTTCCCATTATCTGAAAGGTGTCATCTAAGAATATCACCTTTAGCTATAAATGTTTTCACTTTGGCTCTTGTCATTTTGATTTTAAAGGGGTATTTTTTTTTCACAAAGGCTAAAGACTAAAGAATTTTGTGAAGAACAGAAATTTATTCACTATGGTCCTGGAGGTGAGGAAGTCCAAGGTCAAGGGGCTGGCAGGGCCCTGTTGTGTCATCCCATGGCAGAAAGCAAAGAGAAGGCAGGAGCGAGAGTAAAAATGGGGGCAAATTCCCCTTTTATAACAACCCACTCTTGTGATAATATCACTCATCCCTTCATGAGAGCAGAGCCCTCATGGTCTAATCACCTCTTAGATCCCACCCCTCAACACTGTTGCATTGGGGATTCAATTTTCAACATGTAACTTGGGGGACACATTCCAACAGCAGCATTCTTGCCCTGGTCCCCCACATCATATGTTCTCACATACCAAATGCATTCATTACATTCCAGTGGCCCCTAAAATCTTGTCACAGTACCAAATCAAAAGTCCAAAGTCCAGAATCGCATCTACATATTAGATATGGATGAGACTCAAGGCACAAATCATCCTGGGGCAAATTTTCCTCTGGTTACGAGCTTGTAAAGTTAAACAAGTCATGTACTCCAAATGGAAAAAACAGGCAAGAAGAAATGGGTTACTTTTCCCAAATAAATCCAAAACCCAACATGGTGAAAAATATTAACTCTTCAGACTCCAGAATAATCTCTGACTCCAAGTCTTGCCTTTCAGACACACTAGGCAGGAGGGTGGGCCCCAAAGGCCTCCGTAGCCCTGACCCTCTTGTTCTGCTACACCCACAGAGCAGCTCAACAGGTTGGAGTCACGTGCCTCACCAGTCCAGGAGTGCAGGCCTGAGCTTCTACAGTTTTGGGCTTTCTGTGACAGCCCTGACTGTGCATTGCCCTGGGTGTGATTCTTGGCAGTGGCTTCACTCCTATGAAAAATCTCTATTTGGGTCCCAGGCTCTCTATAACATTCTTTAAAATCTACGTGGAAGAGAGAGGCTCTCACAAAACTTGTGTTCTGTACACTTGCGACTTAACACCATGTGAGTGACAGTAAGATTTGCCTCTTTTACCTTCCAGAGTGCTTGTGATCCCAGCCACACTGGAGGCCACATAAGCCACCACTGGGGTAGCTGAGGAGCACTGTTATAAAATGTGGTAAACAAGACTTGAAGTGGCTCCAAGCAGTGGGGCCTCTCTTTTGACATCAGCCATGCCCTGTGTTTTAATGATGTTTTAGTGAAAGATGGACCACATACATGACAGTGGTCCCATAAGATTATAATGGATCCTAGGTACAAATATGATATATAGCAACTGATATTGGCATTAACAATCAAGTAGGAGAAATAATTGATATTCAGAGATGGTATGCTGGGAAATTTGGTTTCTGTATCAAATATGTGCATATATACATATACAAATATGTATATTACACATTTACATACATATATAATTCTATATATTTGCTAAGTGATTTATGGCTGTATTTTCCTTCCATAGGCCTGGCACTGTGGGGCAGTGATGGAAGGGTGGAACCAACAATCTTCCAAGGGCCTTCTGGGTCATTCTCCCATCCTGGTGAACGGTCTCTGGCTTCATTCTATCCACCTTAAGTGCCTTAGCACACAGTCTTTTGGCCACACTGTTGGTTTCCCATAAAGAAAATGCTCTTGTCTTCTCTGCCAAGTGGTCAGGATGATAATCCTTCAAATCCCTAAATTTTGTTTCCTTTTTAATTATAAATTCTACTTTTAAATTGTTTCTTTCTTCTCAAATTGTACTCTTTGCTGCTAAAAGTAGGCATACGGTTCCTTTAATGTTTTGCTTAGAAATTTCTTTTACCAAATATCCTATTTCATTACTCTTAAATTCTGCCTTCCATAAAGCCCTAGGCTTAGAACATGAGCACAATTCAGCCAAGTTCTTCGGTACTTTATAACAAGGATGACTTTTACTCTAGTTTCCAATATCTGAGAACCCCATCGGAATTGCATTACCATCCCAATGTCCACCAACATTCTGATCTCAGCCACTTAAGTCACATCTAGGGAGAATGAGATTTATCTGCAGCTTTCCTCTTCTGAGCTCTTACCGGAATCACCCTTAGTCCTCTACTCACAGCAATCCAGACTTTTTCCAGCATTCACTTCAGAACTGTTCAGGCCTCTATCCATTACCCAGCTCCAAATCTGCTTCCACATGAACAGGTATTTGTAATAGCAAGAGCCCTACTTCTCAGTACCAATTTTTTGTGTTAATGTGTTTTGTGCTACTATAACACAATACCACAGGCTGAGTAATTTATAATGAACAGAACTTTATTGGTTCAAGGTAAGGAGGCTGGGAAGTCCAAGACTGAGGGGCTGGTATCAGGTGAAAGCCTTCTTGCTGTTTTATCTTATGATGCAAGGGTGAAGAAAGGGTTAGGGGGCAGGAGAGAAAAGAGAGAGATGGTGAGATGCAAAAAGGGGGCCCAAATTACCCTTTTATAAGAAACCCACTTCCAAGATAACAAACACACTCCTGTAATAATGGCATTCATCCAGTCGCTCCACCCTTGTGATCTAATAACGTCTCATTATTAGACCCCCCAACATTGTAATGCCTGGGATTAAATTTCCAACACACACTTTTAGGGAGACCCATTCAAACTATAGCACTATTTTTATAGTATTATGTACTTTTTTCATGGATCGATATATTTTCTTACGTCTCTAAGGATTCAGTATTTTTTCTTTTTTTAGGTTTTTATTTTGAAGTAATTTTAGACTTAAAGAAACCTGTAAAAATACAAAAATAGGACAGAGAGATCTCATGTACCTACGCTCACTTTTGCCTAATGCTAACATAATGCATAGCAGTAACACAATAATTAAAACTAACTAACATCGATGCAGTACATCAACTAAACTATTTATTCAGATTTAACCAGATCTGTCCCCTCCCCTACTGTTCTTCATCTCTTCCAGGATCTCACATTGCATTTACTCATCATGGCTTTTCAGTCTCGCCTTGTGTGTAACGGTTCCTCCGTCTTTCCTTATTTTTTGTGACCTTACTCTTGAAGACTACCAATTAGTTATTTTGAAACATATCACTTAGTCCTGGCACTAATTAATTAATTAGTTAATTTGGGCCTGTATGATGTTTTTTGTCATGATTAAGTTGGAGTTGTGAATTTTGAGAAAGACTATGGAGGTAGCAGGCCCTTTGGAGTAGATGATATCACATGATGATGACCAATCTTATTACTGGTAGATATTTACCTTGATCACTTGGATAAGGAAATTTCTGCCTGTTTTAACCATGGCAAAAAATATATATATATACATAATGGTATTTATTTATAAATACATATTTATATATTTTTTAACTTTTGTAGCTAATAAATATTTTAAAAGAGATAATTTGAGACTGCAAACATCCATTTCATCTCAAATGTTTAAGCAATAAATTTAGCTTCTATTTGTGAATATTGCTCCCAGTAATAACTATTATTGCCTAATTATGATTTCTATTTTTAATTGTGCCTTCTGTTAATTAGATTTATACTGCTATTCTGGCAGACAGAGTTTTCTCTCCCACCTACCTGTCTCATACGCACACTCTTATTTAACAACTTATGTATATAAGTAGGGGTGGATGGCTACTGATTTTATTATTTGAGTTTATAATTCCCTACTATCATTATTTTCTTTCTTTTTTTTTCAGAGACAGTCTCACTTTGTCACCCTTGGTAGAGTGCCGTGGCTTCACAGCTCATAGCATCCACCAGCCTCCCGAGTAACTGGGACTACAGGCGCCTGCCACAATGCCTGGCTACTTTTTTGTTGCAGTTTGGCTGGGGCAGGGTTTGAACCCACCGCCCTCAGTATATGGGGCTGGTGCCCTACTCACTGAGCCACAGGTGCCGCCCTATCATTATTTTCTTGCTCAAATTGTTCTAGGTTTTAGGACTGTTCCAGATAACTTTCAGTGACCACTCGACATATGTACACCTATCTTTGAGCACTTCTTTACTGTAAAAGGACCAAAGCACACAAAGAGCACCACGGTACATCCCGGGCTCACCTTGTCTCTATTTACACTGCCCTGCTGTGCCATCAGTCACTTTTCCAAGGAGCCTGCGCTGGTTTATTGAATCGTGGTATTTAGAAAGTAAATTATGGAACTTGGTGCGCTGACTGCCACTTTGGTACCATTGCTTCTAGGACCTTGGAGAAATGTAAACATACACATCTACATTTCCACATCTCTTTAGCTGCATGTTTAAAGGTGTTTGGATAATTTACATTGATAGCTCCAATTCTAATCCAGCACCACAGTTTTCATCTATCCTGTCCTTTTTCTGTACCCACTGACTGCTTTCTCCAAAACTGAGAAACCTCTCTCAATCTACATTATCTAAAATATATTAATATTTATTTACATGACCAACACTAGTGTTTAAAGTAACTCCAGAATTCTAACCTGCACTTCTGCGAGAAACAAATCTCTTACATAGAGCACAATATTTATGCAAAATTTTTTGTGTTACTAGTCTCAAAAGATACTGTCAAAAAGCTCTTTTCCAAAGCAACTTGCTATATTCTGTTTCCTAGGAATGCTGGAACAGACTATCAAACACAGAATTGCTTTAAAACATCATAAATGCATTGCCCCACAGGTCTGGAGGCTAGAGGTCTGAAACGGAAGTGTCTGCAGGGCCATGCACCCTCTGATGGCTCAGGGGTGGAACCCACCTTGCCTCTTCTCACACTGGTGTTCCATGGTGTTCCTTGGTGTTCCATAGTGTTCCATGGTGTTCCTTGGTGTTCCATGGTGTTCCTCGGTGTTCCATGGTGTTCCTCAGTGTTCCATGCTGTTCTTTGTCTTACGCTACTGAGGACTCACAGCCATCCTATCCCTGTGTACAGTTACAGTGACTTCCTTCTGTTTGCATCTATTTCTGTGCTCAAATTTCTACTTTGTATAAAAACACCATAGTCATCAGATTAGGTCCCACACTGATGACCTCATTTTAAATTGATTGCTTCTGGGAAGACCCCATTTCCAAATAAGTTCACATTGCCAGGCACTGGGACTTAGGAATTTAATATATTTTGGGGGGTACCCAATTCAGCCTCTTCAGTATGGTTATATTATTCATATATAATACAAGTATACTCACAAGTGGATATACTTTGTAATATCTTTTGGGGTTCCACTGACATATAATATAATTTACTCTGAAAGATAAACAGTTCTACAGGTTTTGATGAATACAGTTATTTCTCCACAACCACCATCATAATGCAGAACGCTTCCACCACCACCGAAATTCCCTCCCACTGCTTTTTTGTAGCTCTCCACACTCTCTACCATTAATAACTTTTTGAAGTTTTATTTTCTCTATATTCACCATTTCAAGGTTTTATTTTTGCTTTGTGCTTCTGTTAGTTTTAGCTTCTGTCTTTGATATGAATTGGTTCCCTAAAGTGTGGTGAACTTTGACTATTCCCATTTCAAAGAGAGGCAACTGAATGCTGAGTAGAAACTCTGTGTGTATGACACTGGATGGTCCTCGTAAATCTGGGCTGTTCCCTTGGGAGAGCTCCTGGTGTTAATACCATTTCTCCTAAGCTAGTTCCATTTTCTAAAGAAAACACTTTCAAAACTCATGCCAAGGTCTAATCTTATCCTAAATTCTATTTGGATTTTTGAGTGCATGCAAAACAAAAACAAAAACAAAACCCAAATTGATATTATATCAGTCTTGTAGAGTTTAAGGAAGGGATGAAAGCCAATTCATGAATTCAACCCACTGTCTTTAACTAGAAGTCTGTCGTTTTTTGCTAAATAGATAGTTAAAGATTTCCCCAAATATTTACCACAGAAAGAAAAATTTATAGTGGAAAAAGCTCAGATTTTGGAACTAGAAACAAATAGGAGCCTGAAATCTGACTTCAGCGGCAATGGGATGGCAGATATAGAATGAGTTGGGTACAAGTGGAGACAGTTTCAGACATTATTGCATTAATTCACATAAGAAAAACTGAGGACCCTCACAGCATTTCTAAGAGTGGATTCAAGAGAAATAAAGAAATTTGAGAAATATATGGTAGGTATTATTTATAGAATGGGTGATTGAACAAGGATATAGGAAATCAAACATACATCATCACTTCTGCTTTGGGAAACTGAAAGAATGGTAATGCCATTTTGCAAGAAAAGAGAAAAAGAAGAGTGTGAGTTTTGGGGAAGGATTTAAAGATTTGAGTTCAGTTGGAGGTATATTCATTTTATAGTGACTATTAGGCACTTCCACACGTACCAGGTGTTTGGATATGTGGATAGGGAAAACTGGAGTGAGATCCATTCCAAAGGTAAGTATGGCAGAGTTTCACATATAAATAGCAATCAAAGCCATGAATGCTAACTACATCAACCAGTGAGGGTAAGAAGGTGGAAATAAAAAAGGCAGAAAAAAAATTCTAAGGCCCACTATCATTCAAGGTACAGAATTTCTTTTGCTGTTTCCTATTTTGATGCTGGGAAATTGAACCAGACTGTGAAGAGTAATTGCGTTCTCTGTAAGAGGCACTGAGAAGAGTCCAACTTTCCTCCATAAAGTGGTTCTTTAAATCCTTTCTTCAGGTAAAGAAAATAATATTTCAAGAGTATCGTCTTTCAATCAGTCAAAGTTGCAACTATTTTACTTTCATATTTTCTCAACAGCATCTAATGGTGTCAAGAAAAGTTGTATAAGGCATGATCATTGCAAAAAATTTAGAAAAAAATAAAAAACATACAAAGAAAATAAAACCCCAAACTTATAATCCCATCCCCTAGAGTAAAAGATTGTCAAGGTTTTTCTGTATTTACTCCAGGGTGTTATTATCTTATATATTTAATGAAATTGTGATTATATTCTATATCCAGTATAAGATCCTTGCTTTATCATTTAACATTACACATTATGCATTTTTACAGAATTATCTTTAAATAATATATGAGAGGGAGTTTAGGAAAAAAATCAATAGCATTCTAATTTTAATTTAAGAAAAAAAGCATTTTCATAGTGGGGAGGTCTAGATTTCCTTAGTTTGGCTTTTTCATGATATTCAAGTCACTTGGGTAACATTTACACATTTATAATATTTTCTCCTGGTCAATGTTTATAGCATCTCACATTTTCACAGTTAAAAGTGAGAAGATTCACATTTGTCTGCATTGTGTATAATGTTCCTTCTCCACACCAGCAAATATACTGACTCCAGATTATAGAAATAAATAATTGGCTATGGACCTGTAGCTGCTTTTAACCAACATTTTTATATCTTTATAAGCTGTGGTGCTGATCATTGCATACATCTGAGAGTACATTGCTCACCTTGTGAGAGGTGCATTAACTCTTTCAAGTCCCCAGGGTACCATTTGGTAAATGACTTCTTTAGTGCTCTAAGTGCACCTTAGTGCCCTGAAAGAGACACATTAATCTTCACAACATCCCACGAGAACGTAGGTCAGGAAATAAAATTTTCTTGGTTTTCTCGGCTCAAAACATTAGGAAGCTGACATAATTACACAGACTATTCTTCCTGGATTCTCTTTCCCTAACTTCTTAGGTATTGCCCAGATTCAAGGCCTGAAAAAGAAAGAATTACTCATGGAACAAGACTGTTTCCATTGAATTCCTAGAGCAATGGGGAAGAGAACTTCTAACTCATAAATCTAGTTGCATCATCAGAATTATTCCAAGTGACTTACCACAAAAGCACCATCCTTTAGTCATGTAAGGAAAATGCAGATTATAAAAACGTTATGTAAGCAACCATCAACTGTACTTATAACTAAATCTTACTGTTTGCTGGGCAAACACATAAGGAAAAAAAATTCTGCTTAATTTTAGCAATGCAGTGTGTAGAACATAAGGCAATTTTGTATAGTTTCTATGTTAAAATGAAATAAATCACTGTGAGAAATTTACAGACTGTCCTATTTAAAACTATGGGCTTTTCCTTCAGTTTTCTGTTTTTGTACCATATTTTTCTTAATACAATGATAATATACTTCTTATGTATATTAGATATATATCTTTTAGATCACTATTTTTTATTCTTCTTTAGATTTTGCTCCAAATAAAATAGCAGGGAGAAATACAAGAAATTCTTATGCTTTATATTATTAATATTAACCTACTTTCCAATTTAGTAAGATCCTCTATGTAGGGAGTCTAACCTCCCAAATAATGCAATTCTCAGAGAATTGAGAACAGAGGTTTTCAAAGTATGCCCTTCTTGGAACGAGAAAAGGCATGTGAAATCTTTAGCCTCATCACTGACACATAGTTAAGGTTCAACAATGTTAGATAACATTATATAATTAGACAATTGTATTATATGTTAGACAATTTATTATAAAAATAAATAAAGGAATTTTTCAAAATATATTCTAGTTCATTTAAAACTCTGAAGCTTTTGGAACCTGTTATAATTTTCAACAATTTTTAACTTCTTTTCTGAACCTGAGGAATTCAACTGTGAAGCCGTCCAAGCTCTCTCTTGATAGCTCGCCTACGGGAAAGAGAACACAAAGAACAGCAAGAGCTGGGCCCTGAAAATCTAACCTTGCATGAGGACAGCTCCTGAGGGATGAGGAAATGGTCTCTGGTTCTACTGTAATGTCCAAAAGAGAAAGCCAAATTCAAGTTCAGATGAGTCAGAGCCTGGAGTCTGACGAGAGAGAAGCTGCCTAGCTATGGGAATCTCTAGACAGTTCTAGAACTCACAGAAGGGAAGGCAAGAAAGTGGTCATAGACATCTGGACTTTGTAGGAAAAAACTCAGCTCTAGCTGAGAGTTTAGAGAACTAGATTGATCACCTGGTACCCAAGGCTATGTAGGAATTAGTATGCAAAGCATTTTTTTAGGATGAAGGAAAGCTTCATTTTTTTTTTTTTGACAGAAATTTTAAAACAAAATGTTTTGGTGAGTTCGATGTTACTATATATGAATACCTACCTGACCATGGGCAATTTATAAAGAAAAAAGTTGCATTTAGCTCACAGTTCTGCTGGCTGGAAGGTTTAAACTGAGCATCTGGTTGGGACCTCGGGATGCTGTGACTCATGGCAGAAAGTGAGGGGGAGTCAGTGCGCAGAGATCACAAGGTCACTAGAGAGGGAAGGGGGGTGGTGCCAGGCTCTTTTTAATAACCAACTCTTAAGGGAACTAATACAGCTCAAGTGAGAACTCACCTCCTCTTTCCCCCAGGGAGGGCTTTAATCTGTTCAGGAGGGATCTACCCGCATGACCTAAACACCTCCCAGGGGGCCCACCTCCAACATTGCAGATGAAGTTTGAGGAACAAATATCCAAGTATAGCAGAAGATATTGAGTTAACTGAAAGAGTTAAGGAAAATCTACTCCCCAAAAATGCTGATTTGGCATATTGATTACTTCAAGCTGAAAGCACTTGAGAAACGGTTGTTGCAGAAAGGGCTATATGACCCATTCTTTTCTGCCTGCAGCAAACCTTAAAAACTTCTTTGAAGAGGGGGAACGATCCCTTATTACCGAAGACTGGGAATTGTGGCTTCAGAGGATCTGTACAAATAAATTTACTGAAGAAATCTTCACCTTAGTCTAGCTGTATATACTTCACCTCCTCATGTCATTAGAATTTCCTGATCCAGGGTGGTGCCTGTGGCTCAAAGGAGTAGGGCGCTGGCCCCATATACTTGAGGTGGTGGGTTCAAACCCAGCCCTGGCCAAAACCTGCAAAAAAAAAAAGAATTTCCTGATCCTATCTCAGATCCCTTTGTGTTACTATTTCTTCACAACTTTGTTTTTCTTTCTCTAAAGGATTATAAAAACTTTCTGTGTTGGCCATTTCTTTGGGTCTTCTCTGTCTTGTGAGTCTCACCATGTACATGTAAAAATTAATAAAACTTGAATGATTTTCTCCTGCTAATACCTCTTGTGTCAATTCTGTTTCCGAGACCCAGCAAAGGATCATGCTTAACAACTAAAGTGGCTAGAGGTGGTCTTTAAAGTCCCCTACATCACCGATGCTCATTCCGAGACACGTAAAATACACTGTCTGAATCTCTCTTGCTTTATGTTGCATCCCTAATAGGGCATTCTGATGACAAGCACACTGCATGGCTTGTGTTATTCTGTCTGTGTTACTTAATTATGATAACTCTACAATATGGTTTGATTATCTCAGAAAAAACAGATGCAGAGATGTTTGGTTGTCAGAGTCTCCTTAAGCTGGGATTACTCACAAGTTTGTCTAACTCCAAAACGTTTCTACCACAGTGCTTTTTACAATGGAGTTTTGTAATAATAAGAAAGATGTCATTGTACAAACTGTGTGTTAGAGTTCTACAGATAAACAGGACCAGTATGAGTTACATATTTTATATATTGTACAGAGAGAAAGAGGAGTTTGATTTTTTATGAGGAATTGGCTCACACAGTTATGAGGTTGAAAAGTCCCACCATCTGCCAGCTGCAAGCTGGAGAGTAAGAGAAGCCAGTGTTTTATTCAGACTGAGTCCAAATACCTGAGAACCTGGGGAACTGATTATAGAAACCCCAGTTGAGAAGATGACATGACATACCTCAATAAGGCAGGAAAAAATGGGCAAATTGCTCCTTCCTCTGCCTTTGTTCTATTCAGGTCCTCGGTGGACCCGATGATGCCCACCCACACTGTTGGGGAGGCCGTCTGCTTCACTGAGCCTGTGGATTCAAATGCCAATCTCATCTGGAAACAATCTTAGAGTCACAACCAGAAGCAATGTTTCATTGAGCACTCTGTAGCCTCTCAGATTGATGTATAAGACTGGCCACCACAAATCGTAAAGAAGATTTATTGGCTCACCACTTGAAATGAAGAGAGATGGGATGGGCTCATCTGAAGGCAGGCGGAGCTCTGCTGTTTCGCGGTCAGCTTCGCCTGTCTCCTCCCTGTTTCCACTGTCAGCCCAGCTGCCCTAAGTACAAGTCTCATTGGTGGGCATTGCCCCAGGGTGGGTGACATCCTCAACCAGAGAATACGAACTCTGCATTTCATTCTGACTAGACCAACGTAGTGCCTGGACAGTCAGTGTGGTGGGATGTGTGAGTACCGCCTAGTGGCTAAGGCCTTCCAGCTTCCCTCCCTGCCGTCCAAGGTGGAATCAACTCACTAGAACTACATGACTGCTTTTCAGCAGCGGAGGATAACAGATGTGAGCCAATATGGAGGTTTTGAGATGTAGGAAAATCAAGAAAGGTAAAATGCATGGAACAGAAACAAATAAATCCTCCCACCAACACTCATAAGCCAACCAAGTTGAAACTTGCACAGGCGAAGCATAAAGGACACTGTGAACTGTTTTTTGGAAGTGAAATAATGGACCATAATCTAGTCTGTCTTAAAATGTTCATAGTGACCTACATACTAGGGAGGGGGGGAACCAATTATCTCCACTCCAATTTTTTAATAAATGAAGACTAAATAAGCAGCAAAAATAACATTTGAAATGTCTTTTCTCTGGGAACTTTTTATTCTAGCTAAGTACTTTTTATTTTCTTTTGCTAACACTATTCCCATTATTTATTAAATATTCACAAGCGATACATAAATAAATAAGAAAATAAACAAATATGAAAAATGGCAAAAGTTAAGTGATTACAGTTTAATTTCATAAAATTTAAGAGAGGACAATATTCCAAATGAGTGGAGGAGAAAAATAATGAAAGCCAAAAACATTACAGATATAAAAACTATTTTGGTGATGCATGCCTGGGAAAGCAGTTTAAGGATTATTTGATAAGCTGGAAATAAATGAATGTTTCTCTCACGCGTTAGTGAAATGAGCTTTGCAGTTAATGTCCTGGTTCCTGATCTCGCACAGGGACATCACCTTAATATAATCATTATGATGATGCTAAATTGGGACGGAGCTGTTCACAGCAGGCAGCCCTGGTAAACAAGCAGCCTAACAATTTTTAAAAGTGTAATCAGAAAAAAAATGCTAACGTTGTGGGTCCTTTGTCCATTCAAAAATGCAAAGAAACCAAGAAGCAGTCACATACGAACACCAAAAGGAATAACGTGCCAATGAGATACTATTCAACATAAAAAGAGAATGGACGGAAATCAACTATTTTCTTTAGCCCAAACTTACCTGACAGAACAGAACACAAGCTCCTTGAAGAGTCATCTCTTCTTGTCCTATAAAACTTGCTAGACCTTCACGTCGCTCTGGCACATCAGCAGAGCTCAATAAACATTTGTGAGACTCATAAAGAGTGTGTTGATAAGCGCCCGTGAGAACAGTGCACAAAACACTTCCTTAGAGACTAGAGTGTTTACCCTTAGTCAGGCACTCGCTGCCCGCAGTATACCCATTATTCTCTCTCCTCCAGCTCTACAAAGGGTTTCTATTTGTCTCATTATCAACATGTCTCTTATTATGTAATAACTAAAATGAAAGCCATTGTGGGAAAGTGGCTGTCGGCTTTCTTCCCTAGTTCTTATCTATGCCTCATAGCACCACCCTTCTCCTCCCCCAATTCACACTTCCACCTGCACATGTTTCCACTCTTGATTGTCCTATCAATTTTTTTCTGATTTCTTTTTTAAATTGAGACAGGGTCTTGCTTGTGGCCCAGGCTGATCGTAGCTCAGGAGAGCCTCAAACTCCTGGGCTCAAATGATCTACCTGCCTCAGTCCCCTGAGTGGCTAAAACTACAGGTGGCACCACAATGCATGGCTAATCTTTTTCTTTTTTAAGATGGGGGGTCTAGTTATGTTGACCAGGCTAGTCTCAAACTACTGGCCTTAAGCAATCCACTGCCTTGGTCTCCCGCAGTAGTGGGAGCCAGTGTACCTCCTCCTTTCTGATTTATTTCTAGGTGTTCTAGCTCTACTTTACTCCTGGATCTTAGAAATCAAATTGTTTTTAAAAAATTGCCCACACATGCTTCCCCAATTTTCCTAAGTCCCTTTCCCTCATGCCAATTATAATTAGACATTTATCTTTACCAGCTTCATAAAATTACATTCACAGACATCGCAAGACATCCTAATTTCCAAACCCAACAAGTCTATTTTCAAACTCTGATGTGTCTAAAGCTGTCGTTTCTATTGTCAGCCGTCAAACTCTTTAATGCTGCTTATTCTCTTGCTTTCATTTGTTTCAAATAAACTAAACCTTCTATTGTCAGTTTTGTGTGCACACAGAAACCATAGACCTTCTGTCTACCTATGACCCTTGGTGGCAAGATGAACTCACTTTCATCATTTGTATAAGTCAAAGCTGTATTTACCCTCAACATCCTGAATCTCCTTGATTAACTTGTCCTCATTACATTTCCTTGATATAAATTTCTTCTGAAACCTACTTTGAATTTATTGTTATTTATTGTTATAAATATAGTGTCGCCAAAGTTCTCATCTAATTCAGCTTGTCTTTCCTTAATTCCATCTGCTACCTGCTGTGTCCTAGTCCTTTGCCTGGACTGCCATTGTTTTCTTATCTTCCTATAAAATGCTAACCTCCCATTTCTCTCTCTCCCCCCATGCGACTCTCTCTCTCTCTTTTATTTCAAGCCTCCTTTGGGTGTCATAGATTATTGACCTCTTAACTTGACTTTCAGTCATTCAATGCTCCAAAACATCTTCATTTTTGTTTAATTATATACCAAAAAATAAAGCCAATATTAAAATATTTCTGTTTGCTCCCTCCTCCATAGAACAATAATCTCCACATAGAGGTGCACACATCCTAAAGTGAATGCAAAATAATGCACATGGCTGTAAGAACAAAACAGCAGAAGAGTGTCCTTTTATGTCCTCGGCATAAAGCTGTGCTGAGAAAGCCTGTTAAATCCAAGTATGTGATAATTCCCTTATCAAAGTGTGTAGTCAAAACATGTGATGCTCATAATGCATTCTTATTTGTACATATTCTCCAAGCTTTTACTGAAAATATGTTACCCAAAAGTGCAGCATTTAAATTGCAATCTGTTGTGTACTTTCTGTTACACTGCTCTGAATAAATAACTGAAATGCCTTGAGTGCTGAATGCCGAAGATGATTGAAATCCCTCTGCGCCGTAAATTTAAAGTGTATTTTCTGAGATGAAGATTTTGCATTACGTAAAAGATATAATTGGATACTCTATACTGAAATAAAGACAGGGTAAATGTTATGGAATTCTCTGTACCTAATTCCCATCCTTTAAAAAGCAGAAAAAAAATCATATTAGATTACATGAAAGTAGAAAATCAAATATAAAATGATACGAATCAACATCTATTTTTTTTTTGCTCTGCTTCAAATCGTCTCTAATTGAAACATACAGATTAGCAGTTCAATTTTTATTGTCACTATTGTTAAATTCAATGTAGCATCGCGTTGAATGAGTAAGAATTTGTAGTCTTTTGCATGAGAAATTAGGTTCTTTCAAAATTTTGGAGAGTCTGCCAAAGACTCTGACCTTCTGCTACCGCTGCCAAATTCTACCAGAGTCATTTGTCAATGACTGATTTTCAAAACAGGGGTAGCCATACTGATGAGTAAAAATTACACCATGCTTAAGACTTGTAATTTCAGGGGCACTGAATTAGCTAACAATTTCCCAAACTTTTTTCTCAAGCAGGCTAGAGAGAAATGAGTATTTCAAAAACCACGTACTTTCTTAAAAACTTTTGGAGGTAAGAAAAAAAATCACATTTTGTATAAGTAAGTCATTTTTAAGCTAGGAATTGTGACTTACTGAGTAGCTAATCATCAAGATCTTGTTTACTTAATTAATTACTGCATATACTTACCTTTAAGCAGATTCCTTAAAAAAAATCTTGGCTGAGAGAAGATAAACCATTGCAAATATTAACTAGTCCTGGTCAGTGTTAGGTACAACAGCAACTAGGAGTTGATAAGTTAAGAAAAGCTTCCAGGGTGTGTGCACAGGGAATAATGTGGCAACACACCAGTAGGCAATGAAAGAGCAGTGGGAAGAAGCTGGAGACATTTTTCTAATTTCATAATTTTGCTCAGAATCAGCTTAATGACCAGGCAAACAAAATTTTCTGTTTCTGTTTCTTTTCTTTTTTTTTTTCTTAAGGATCAGAAACAGCGTTTAAACTCCTCCATTTCTAGAAGCACTGCCAATCAAAGACAGAAATATGACTGACATATTTGTTCCATTGCCAGATGGATGGGATGTTGATTTGTCAGGGTGTGAGTTGTTTGGCTTGGGTGTCTATTTAGTGCTCTTTGAAGGTGACTGCAAATCTCTGCACCTGCCAAAGCTCATATTTAGCATTCAACAGTTGGTGGTACTGGCAGGAATATCATTCCGAGATAGAAATTTCTATTACTCATGCCACTTTAGGTGAGCAATTATCAACAAGTAAGAAAATGGCAATGTTTAAATTCAAGTTTCTAATTTTGGCCTTTGAGCCTGGTAAAACATTTCGTCTAACACTCGGCAGTTAATCAACTTCACAAAAGCATCATGGTAATATGAACAGATCATCTAAAAGCATAAGAAAACATCTGGCATTTACCATGTTCTCATTACCATAATGACCTGCAGAACCATTGTGTCCAATACTTTGGCAGCTGCTTTTGGTTCATCCTATTAAGCTTCTTAATACTTCATAATTAACTTTTCTGTATTTTTCCCAGTTTCTAAGTTGAATCACATTTGGACTATGTATTTGGTTCAGAACATATTTTTAGAGGCTTGTGATTTCAAAGGAGCAAGCAAAGTGCCTTGGTTATATCATGCCACCACATATCATTATGGGCCATTGATTAAAATGAGATAATTGCGTTTTGACTTTTGATTCCTTCTTTAATATATAGTAGAAATACGTAGTCGAAATATGTATCTTGTTACTTTAAATGCCATTTACACAAAAACAATGACATCTCAATGATTTTTTGTCTTTTTTTGTCATACTAGAGAACAATGCTTAATGTAATAGCGGCAACTACTTGAGCTATTAATATCTACTCTGTGCCAGGCACTGTGCTGGCAGGCACAAAACAATCAAGGAAAAAGAAGTTCTCTGCTCTGGCAAAGCTTATAACTTAGCCATCAATACAAGACAATCTGGATACAATGTTGAAGAGCAATGACCCTTTTCTTTTTTTGTCATAATGATTCTTTTCTATAGCTGATTTTTTAAAATTAAATCACAGCTATGTACATTAATGCAATCATGGGGTACAATGAGCTGGTTTCATATACCATCTCAAATATTTTCATCAAACTGGTTAACATAGCATTCATGACATTGTCTTACTTATTGTGTTAAGACCTTTATATTCTGCATTCAGTAAGTTTCATCTGTACCCTTCTAAGATGCACCATAGGTGTGATCCCACTAATAACCCTCTCTCCATCCATCCTCCCCCCTCCCTTCTTTCCCTATCCCTTGCCCCTTTCCCCATATTCTTGTGCTTCTATAGCTGATTTTGCAACATTAAATTCTATTGCCAGGTTAAAGTAATAAAATACCTTGAAATATTGAATTCATTTTTAGTAATTTTATTTACAAATAGCAAAAAAATACATTTTATATTTATAATTCTTAAATTCCTAGTGGTCTAATACTTAATTTTTGCCATAAAAGAGGCTACTTATCAACTCCACTAAAACCAAATTCATTATTTTTGTTAGATAGAAGGAAATACTTATTTGATTATAAGTTAATTTTAGACACATTTGGTTCATTTATTTACTTCTGTATATGATTTTCAACCTTTTTATTTTGTAGGACACACCAGAAATTAGAATGCTCAAGGTTAAATGGTCAATAAGAGACCATGCTGTGTTTTGTAATTGCTCTGAGTATTCAAATGCACAGGCTAGACTTTTTTCCCCCCTCCGGCTGAAATTATGGTGGCTGGATTCAAAGGGCCTTTTAATCACCCAGCTAAGACAGATCCCAAACTGCCTCACAAAGGAACTTTTATACCAGCTTTTCCCAGCAGCCATCTTCTCAGTAGAAAAGGGGTAGCCATCATCCCAGCTCGTTCTAGCTCCAAGTTCCTCATTATAAATGCTGGTCAACTCCCAGCCCACAGAACAATAAAGTGTGTGGCCCTGCTCTTCATCAATAACATAAAGTAGTTGCACCCCAAGTACTTGTTAGGGAGTCCAACTACAAATTTACTGCTGCTCAGTACCCATTCATACTTTAGTTAAGAGAAGAGTATCCGGGGCAGATTTCCTAAGTGTGATTCAATCCACATGGAGGAACCATTAAATCCTACCCATGGATTAAGCCTGAGGAGCAGAGAGATGCACTTATAGACTGCAAAATGTTGTCCCCCACAGAAATAATTCTAATAAAATTGTGCTTTCACCTTGGCATTGTGCCTTGGGCCTGCAGTGAAGGACTCAGTAACAAATAGTCCCATAAAACTCATTGATGTAGTAAACTACAGTTTCTTGAGGACACTCTTCACTATGTCGCAGTGTCCTTTTTATGAGGACTCAAAGGAGAAATTTTTCTCTGGATTGAGTGCCAGAAATAATTGTGCTTCTTCTGAGCAACAGGTGAGCTTCTTTTTTCACGGACACCAGGCAACATGTTTCCCCCTGATTTTGTCCTCTTTTTCTCGCACTGCCTTAAAACACAAGAGTCAAATGTGTGTCCTGCCTCCAGCAAATTTAGATAACTTAGGGCACTCTTGAATGAATTCATCTCATCTTTGCTTCTTCTGCTTTTCTGCCCTCCCCCTCCCAGCCCCCATCCATTTATGTTTTACTTCAATTTATCTAAATATATGAAAGATGCCATAAATCCGTTTCTGGAACAAGATGTGATAAATAAAGAAGATTAATCACGTGGGGTAATAAATAGCATGCATTTCCCACATTCCCACGTGAACTCCACTCTGCGACTGAGAGACAGCGAGCCAGCATTTGCCCCAGGGACTGTCGTCATAAATGGACTAGGAAAAAAATGTCTTAGCTTCTAATTGTGAAATAATTCATTTTGAAGTAAAACAAAAAGTGCATTAGAGTGAGGTTAGAAATGAATATAGAGATGATGTTTTAATTCCAATTCTAAGTCCACCTGAAGAATTCTCAGAGCTCAGAGAGACAGAAAAGAAAAGAAAGAATAATAAAGAATGAAATGAAATGCAATCACAGTGCAGAGGCCTGATTGCTGTCCTACTTCTCTTCAATCCTAGGCAGTCACCTTTCCTGTCCTGACTTGAGTCTGCAGAGCGGGACTGACAGAGCGGTATCTCCTTACTGATCACCGGCAGAGTTGAAGGAGCAGTGGCCTGGTGTGGGTTGTTGCGATGGAAGTGGTGGGACAAGGGCTGTGAAGGGGTCAACCCAGAGAATGATACCCGTCAAGCTAAAACAGAAAGAAACATAGACCTCAGTTGGAAGTGAGATGGGATCACAGCGCCCCCTCCACTGCTGGAAGCAGTAAGTCCCTTGGAGTTTAGAAATAGAAGGCAGCTGAGAGACAAGAGGATCTTTAGGACAGTACGTGCCAAAGGGGTTGGGATAAACTGAACATGAATGAGAAATACTGTGACACGGGAGAACTCATAAAGAACCTAGAATAATTTGTCTATTGCCAAATAGGTTCACACTTCACTGCCATCTCAATTATAAGGAAGTTATAAAGAGATTTTAAGAGTTATATTTTTTGTAGCTTGTGTCCAGTATCTGCCCGTTGAATAAAAATAATACTCATACATGAGTATACACATAAACCTACACTCTAGATTTTCGTCCTACAACATTTCTACCAGAAATTGCTCTTTTTTTAAGTCAATAATGAAATAAATGGAATACTCTTTTAATGAAGTATTGACATATCTACACCCTCATTCCCCCTTCTTCCTTAGGGTCTAAAGAGCATTTCCTGAACACAGACTTCCTTCAGTTTGTATGTCATTGCCTTCTCTTAGTTCTCCTCCTATTGATTTGAGTCTTTCTTTCTTATATTTTTACTGCCTTATAAATTTGAGTGTGTGCTGCTCAGATCTGATGGTATAGTCATGTGTCGCTTGACAAGAGGGCTATATTTTGAGAAAGACATCGTAGGTGATTTGGCTGATGTGAGAACATCATAGCACTTACTCACACTAACCCAGATGGCATGGCTTACTACACACCGAGAGGGCTGTAGCCTGTTGCTCCTGGGCTGCAAAACTGTACTGCGTGTTACTATACTGAATACTGAAGGCAGTCATGACACGATGGTAAATATTTGTTTATCCAAATATATCTAAACATGGAAAAGTAACAGTAAAAATATGATATAAGAGAGGAAATATAAAATTTAAAATGTGGTACAGGGCACTTACCATGAATGGAGCTCATTGAACTGAAAATGGCTCTGGGCAAGGCAGTGAGCATTTGGTGAGTGAATGGGAATGCCTGGGATACTCTGAGGCTACATTAAATTTGTTTTAAAAAAATGTTCTTTCTCCGATGATAAGTTAACTTTAACTTACTATATAGCATTTTTACTATATAAACTTGTTTTTTCTTGGTATTTGACCCTTTGGTAATAATGCTTAGCTTAAAACACACACTGTACACTTTTTATAGCTGTATGAAAATATTGTCTTTTGTATCTTTATTCTTTAAGCTTTGTCCTTTTTGAAAAATTTTCCTTTTTTTTTTCTTTTTTGACTTTCTATTCTGTTAAAAACTAAGACACAAGCACACCCATTATCCTAAGCCTCCACAGTGGCAGGATCATCAAAACTCACTAGGGGAAAGGAAATTTTCAGTTCTGCTATAATCTTAAGGAACCACCACTCTGTATGCCATCCATCATTAACTGAAATGTCATCAGATGGCACACTACTCTACATTTTTTTTCTAGTTGTTCTTTTCTTTCTTTTTTTTTCTTTCCTACATTGGAGATTTTTTTTTCTACTTCTTGGAAATACAAAGACACAAATCTTTATGGCCAACTGTATCTCTCTCAGACTCTAGTTCTATATCTCACTTGCTACCTGGGTATTTCTAGTTATTGTCCCATCATAGTCTCAAATATGACATAATAAAATGGAAATTTCCCATAAAGCCAGAGTCCTTGACTGTGCTCCTGACTGATGTCAAGTTACCACCATTATTTTAAATCCCTCAACGATATAGACATTGTCCTTTTTTCTCCTCATTTTCCATATAAATTGAGTCAGAGTCTCTCTATTATCCTTACATCCAAAAATTTCCACTCCAGTTACATTGTTTATTTTCATTTTTCAGCATAGATTAACATCTGGTTTCTCCATTTCCAGGACTAGCTGTGGTGTAAAGAACATAGATTACGGTGTTCCAATGAACCTGAATGACCCGTGTAACCTTCACTAAATTCTTCAACACTTACTGTGTTCTCATATGTTAAATGAAGATAGAAATAGTTGCCTTACAGGCTTGATATGAGGATAACCTGAAATAATTTACCTGAAGTCCTAGCACCAAGTCCAATGACTCACAAAGGGAAGTCGATCATCTCAATTAACCCCACAGTTTACTCTTTCTTTACTTCCACCTTAGGCTGCTAAGACTTACTAAGGAAAATAACATAATTATATAAATTTAGAGCCATAAAGGATATCTAGGCTTTCCATAATAATTCATTAACTTTTTAAACCAGCTTCTTTTTCCTTTTCCCTTGAAGCTTTTGAATCCTCACCATTCTCCATAAACCATCCTACTTATGTGTTCTCATTCCATTTAATATCAGGTGTGATTTTTACCCTTTACTTGGTTTTCTACACAGCTGAGTCCATCAGGTCTAATTTATCTCACCTTGCCACTTTCACGGTAATACGTTAATCCATGCCCCCCCTTTTAATTCTCTTGCTTCCAGTCTTAAAAACAGAGCTGTTCCTCATTGTACATGGTTGCTTTATCGAAGAGACCCCAGAGAGAGTTGTTGCCACTTCTACCATGTGAGATTATAGCAAAAAGAAGGCTAGCCATGTAAGTGGGTCCTCACCAGACACCAAATCTGCTGAATACTGTGTCTCTGACTTTCAACTTCCAAGACTTAGAGAAATAAAATTCCATTATTTATGAGTTGCTGGGCTATGGTTTTTGTTACAGCAGCCCCAATAGACTGATACACAACTCATCTCTTCCTGAATTCTCTTTTCCTTTGGCTCCCATAAGCCTACTACTCTTTTCTACTTTTAGAATGATCTCTTTATAAGTCTTTGTTGTGAGCACAATTTCTTCTGCTGGCTGCTTAGGTGTTGAGTTCTGGAGTGAAATGTCATGTAAACAATCATTTAAACAATTCCAACAATCATTTGTATGCAAATGGTTATCAATTGCATATTTATGTTTCAATCTTGAACTCTTCTCTGAGCTAAATTCCTACATACTCAGTTCTTGACTCAATTAGTCAGTTGCCCTATGTAACTCTTCTAGAGGCCTATTAATTTTAACATGTTTAAAAGAGAATTTAGTATCCTTCCTCAAAACCTATTCTTCCTCTTTTATTCCAAATTTCAGTTAGTGATGGTGCCATTGTAAACGTCATTGCCCTTCTCAGAAATTAATTCTCCCTTTTCCAATTCTACATTGACTTAATGACCAAATACTATGTAACCACTTGCTAAATGGTTCTCCAGTCCATAGTACCTCCTCCATTTCTAGCATCAAGGATAAGATTTAAGCCCTCTACATTTCTCAACTGACAGAAATAAATTTATTACAGAAATAAATTTTAAATAATAAGCATAAGAAAAGATAAGACAGCATATTAGTAAAGAGTATACACTTGAACAATGTGAAGGTATGTCCCCATTATTTTAAACACATATTTTGGCTTGAGATTATCTTTCAAATGTTTTAGAGCAATTTATGTGAAACCATGGATAAGTCAAAAATTCATATTATTTTGAATATGAGCTCTGTAGTGGAACCAATGCAGCATAGACAGCTTGAAATATCAACACAATGTTTGGGGAGGATGTGGTTAATGAATGTACAGTGAGAAGTGCCCTTCTGGTGACATTAATCTTAAAAATGAGCCACGTGGATGACCTGAGACAAGGGTGGATAATGATGAGCTGAAAGCTGTAGTGGAAACGAATCCATCTCAACCTATGTTTGAATCTGCAGCAAGGTTTGACGTTGCTGTTCCAGCAATTTTGGACCATTTGAAACAAATCAGTAAGGTAAAGAAGCTGAGTAGATGGGTTCTGCATTAATTAAACAAGGGTCAAAAGAGAAATTGTCCTGAAGCTTGCCCTTCTTGGCTGTCATGACATATAGATGAACCATTTCTACCCCATATTGCTACATGTGATGAAAAATGGATTCTTCTCGAGAATCACAAGCATTTGGCACAACGATTGGATAAAGATGAAGTTCTGAAACTCAGTCCAAACTGAATATTCATCAAAAAATGCTAATGGTATCTGTTTGGTAGTCCAGTGCTGATATTGTCCACTACGACTTCATGAAACCCGGTCGATGGATTGCAGCAGCTGTCTACTACAACCAACAGGATGAAATAATGAGGATGCTTGCATTGAAACAGCTGAGATTGGCCAATAGAGACAGGCCAAACCTCTTAAAAGACAACACTCAACCACATGTCACATACACAGTGTTGTTCAAACTACAGAAGATGGACTAGGAAACTCTGTCATTCAGAAAATGGCTATTGCCTGTGAGACCTTGCACCAACTGACTACCACTTCCTTTAGGCTTTGGAACGCTTCTTGATGGGAAAAATAGTCAATTCTCAACAAGCAGTGAAAATCGCCTTTTATGATTTCATCGCCACTCACTCTCCAGGCTTTTTCACTGCTGGCATAAACAAGCAACCCTTAAAATGGCAAAACTGTATCCACAGTTTAGGTGCATACTATAATCAATTGTACTGCTTCTTGTTTGACATATAAAAATTAAACTCAATTTGGAATTGGGTATTTCATATTTAATAACCTCATATAAAGACATTTCTCTTATATTAAATACCCTGGCTAAGAGTTTTTAACATTGATGCACCTGGTCTCTATTATAAAAGAATGGTCTCAAAGACTTCGGGAGGAAATATAAGCCCAAAGATTAAGTCTACAAAAATTAACTGACTTTGTTACAGGGTGTACGTGTGGAGTGCACCATGTAAATAGTGAAGATACAACTGTGCTTCTGCTTTTATTACAATTCTTCTTGCTTTTGTTAGTGTTCTGGTTTCAAAGTTACATAGGCTTTCAGTGGTCTGCACAATCCTATTTTTTCCTCTAAGCCTTGTTTTTATATACAATTTTGCAATACACCAGTATTTTTCAGGAAGACGTATTTGACACCACAGCAGTAGTGACTGTGCATTAAAATGATGCCTAGTGTCTCATTAACCTGTAATTTTTTAGATAAAAAGGACAAACGCACATTAACAGTTGTACCCTCATTTCCTAACTCAGTAATATTTGATGAATTGAACAAAACTGCAAAGATGTTAAATAAATGCTATTTTCCTCTGATTTTGTCTTTCCTTCTTTAGTCTTTTCTCACTTCAATTCAACCAAACCATATTTCTGTGTATGGAATTTCCCTAATAAAATTTGTTCCTTACAGAAGAAAATCCCGTCATTCTCAGTTTAGTGTCCATGGCTGTACCAGCTCTGGGGTCAGTGTCTGCAAATTCCCTGAGCCAGACAGCTGGGTCAGCTCACTGTGCTCCCGCACAATGTGTATTCAGCCTCTTATTTTGTTCATGCCTTTTCCTCACCATCCTTGCCAGAACGGACTCCCATTTTCCACACTAATTACCCAAGTCCCTGGTCTTATTTCAGTACCATCTCATCCAGAAGGCTTTTCCCACTTTCTTCTTCACTGAGGAGGCTGTTGTAATAATATGTAATATGCATTTGTCATAAGCCAGTTACTTTCATATGCTATTGTTCATGCTTTTATTAAATACGATCTTACTCTACCCAAACAGTATGAGATAGGTCTGTAACCTCCACTTCTGATAGCTTCATATTAATGTCCTCTGTGCAGGATTTTAAAAGAATGTAAAACTAATACAGCAGAGTAAGTCACATTGGGCTAGAGTGAAAATCAGGCAAAAATTATTGAAGCAAGGCTAAGAGGTTATTCCAACAGTTCCAGGTGGGGTTAGCGGAACTCAACTCGAGTGGTTTCAAACAGAAAGAAAAAGAAGGCTTGGCAACCCGTAGCACAGTGGTTACAGCGCCAGCCACATGCACTAAGGCTGGCAGGTTCGAACCCAGCCCCGGCCAGCTAAACAATGATGACAACTGCAACAACAACAACAACAACAAAAACTAGCCAGGCATTGTGGCAGGCGCCTATAGTCCCAGTTACTTGGGAGGCTGAGGCAAGAGAATTGCTTAAGCCCAAGAGTTTGAGGTTGCTGTGAGCTGTGATGCCACGGCACTGTACCAATGGCAACAAAGTGAAACTCTCTCTTAATTAAAAAAAAAAGAAATCTCTTCATTGTACAACAAAATATTTAAGTGAAAACTCAGAATGACTTCAAATGACTGTGTAACTCTGGAATGAATGAAACCATTACCTTAGACTGCTCCTAGATCCTAAATCAATGTGAGCTACGATCTCTATTTTTCTTATACACTTTTAGAGTAAAAGCTAGAAGATTGATCCAATACTCCTAAAAATGCATAGAGTTATAAAATATTTTTAATATTTTCTACGTAGAATGAAGGTGCCATTGATTGATATTATGGAACTATATAATCACTATTTTGTAGTAAAACTTTTAAGAACTTTGGTTTTAACTTGTTTCTTAGACCATCTGTTAAGACTTTCCTATGGAAGACATTTTTTTAAGAACAATTAACATATTTTCAGCAACAGAACTTCTAAATCCTCAGTTTGAATTTAGAGCAAGTAATATTTTTCCTCCCAGTCAAAATAACAATTATATTTTGCATTATTTGTTTTGTTTTATTCAATTCTTAGCATGTCTTATGATTTTATGATGATAATAATGAAAACTAATACTAATTGAGTAGTTAACACTACCAGCCACTATGTCTGGTATTTAATATGTATTAGTCCATTTTATATTCTAAAACTCTGCTGGGTAGGTAACAATATACGTGTTTTGTAGAAGAACAATTCAAGGCATAACAAGGCTATATAACTTACCCAAATACACCTAATTAGAACTACCTCTGTGGTATTTAAACCTATGTTTGTCTTAACTTATTATCATTTTCTCATGTTGTATAAAGAAAAAAATTTCTGGTCTTTTACCCTGGCTTTTTAATTTGACATTCATTTAACATTTACAGCATTCTTTTTGTATGTTTCTTCTGAAACCATACACAATTCATCTTCATGACGATGTCTAAAACCTGCATATAACTTAAAATACTATTAAGAAAGTGCTATTTATTCCAAATAATATTATCATTACTTAGTAATATAAATCCTCCTGGCTATCTCAGACCTACAGTTTTTATACCACCCATTAGAAATATTCAGCACCTCAGGTCTTGGTCCTGTGTGCTTGTAAGAGACCGTTGAAATAAAGCGAGACTTTCCATTGTCGAAAAGCCTGAATGAGTGTCAAGCTGGTCATTTTTCAGCTTCCAGGCCGATTAGTTACAACAGTTCAACTAGAAAGTCATTGCCCAGGGCAGTGTTCAAAGGAGTCGACTCTATGATGTAAGCTGGCAGAAGGATATTAAAGCAAGAGGGAGAGGAGTGCTCTTTTGGGGAGGAATGTGATGGGAAACATGAAAAACAAAATGCACTTGGAGACTCTCTTAGCCTTGATGGGAAGGCCACCCCCTCGAGTCACTTCCTATTGTGACCGTACAAAGGCAGCACCCTCCTTGCGCATTTGCATCTATTTCGTGCTCCTTTTTTTTTTGAGTAATGTGATTTAGCACTGGTGTCTGCTGGATAAAAGGAATCTGATTAATGTGTGGCACTTCGTGTTATAGCATATACCCCCGTGTAAGTGATGGAAGACCCTCACATAATTGGATCTGAAATTGAATAAAATGATGAAAAATTTAGCATAACCTTTGTCTTTATATGCTACAGTGGGGACAGCCAAGAGGTCAGGATAGTTGGAAACGATGGGGGCATTTTATAGTCTCTGCTGGTAAAAATTTGTTTAACACAGTCCCGTGATTAAAAGAAATGTGTATCCCGCTGTGGCACCAAGGTACAAGAGAGGGAATAATAAATTGATGCCATTGACAAGATGTCATTTGTTATCTGCTTTAAAATGTCAGGTCATGTCACTGCGGTGAAATATTTTCTCTCTTGATGTATGTCTTACAAAGCAGGTTCAATGTTTGGCCCTATTCTATTTCAATAAAAGAAAACAGCTTTTAATCTGGAAAGCACTGTCACCGGGAGGAAAATAAGGTCATTCGAGACTCTTATTTAGCCATTTCTCCACAGCTCTCCATTAGCAGTATATTTCAATCGCCCAGTTGGTCCAAATTCTTTCTTTAATTTATCTTTTGAGGAGTATAATTATCCATCTGCTCTCTTAACCGAAAGCAGGGGAAAAAAGAGATCTGAGATATTGCAAGGTTGCGAAAAGGCCAAAACCAGGTAGCGGGAAATTCTTATTTGCTTTACCTACATGTTTGTTAGATTCATCATAACTCCTCTCGGAAAGGCCCAAAATACAAACCTAAGCAAACAAAATATTCTTAGATTTTATCCATCAGAGATAAGAGAGAAGCATCTTAAAAGACAGCAAGGGAGAAAAAGGTGACTATTTGTTTCTGGGGGCTGTGATACTGTTATAGTAACATGTAATTTAAATTACTATCAAACACAGATGAAGAAAACACAGGGCTCAGCAAGTTAGTTTCCATTTTTCATGTGTCCACATTTTTCATGTCAACTCTTCATAGCGACCTCAGACAGAGTATGTTTGTCTTGCGCACACTAGATCGACCATGGATCTTGAATTACTGGGCCACGTCCTCATCCAGCTGAAACAGCAAAATCCGTTTTGGATTGTAGGAAACAGATCACCCAGCAGATGAGTAAATAAGAAGGTGTTTCATTTCATGTTGGACATATCTTACTTTGATATTTTATACAAAAGTCAAAATTGCCAATGTCGAACTACAAAACCAAATAAAGTGAGAAAGAAGAAAAATAGCTCTGACCTACTACTATGCCATAAAAGAAAGTTACCTATAGAGATTCTGAGCCCTACAGGATGTTATGAAAATAATATTTTGCATACAACTTAGCATGAAACTTTGCTTTACCAATACTCATTTTCCCAAACAACTTATGAAATACAAACCCATTATTTTATTGCTATCTTTATGCATATCTACCAATAGGGAAGTTGGGAAGTTTTCACATTATACACTGTCAACATAAGGATGCCATGGAGAACATCCCAGACTAGGATTGTTATGAAGAGATGGAAAGGTGGGCTTATAGACACCCAGACTCCATCATAGACAAAGGGCCAACTTATTTATTATTGGTTTCAGTTATTTTTTTAAAGCATTAGTCTTCTGTTAATAAAACTGTTTTAACCAGAAATCAACTATATCAATCCGTGTTGTGAATTTTATGCTCAAGATCGCCAGGCCAGTCTCTTTCTAAGCTAGACGAAAAGCCAATGTTCTATTTAAATAAAGAGCCTCACCTCTGGTCACTCTCTCTACACCCAAATCCATGTTTATCAAACCACTGGGCCAAATCTTATTTTTCACTTCTTTATATTTCAGAATTTTAAGTGCAATCTTGAGTTTTTAATACTGACCAATGAGTCAAAGTAAATAGTTAAATTAGACAATTATGCAAACCAAACTAAACAGGTATGTGAGGAACATGTGACCACTTTCTAGATGCTATGAATAGCGAATTGCTTTTTGAATTACTGGAGTATACTTGTTCAAAACATTTTTGTAGCAAACAAATCACATAGAAAGGGTTTGCATTATTAGTACCTTATTATAAAGCAGAAGACATTGAACAGGGTATTAAAAGTCAACAGAACTTATACAACCTCTAGTCATCTTCAGGATCTCTAAGGAAAGAAGGAAAATCATTCACTTCTGAAATGCCATCTTCCACAAACTCAGCTAGTGGTGATGAGGGGAGTCTAGGCAAATAAACCAAAGGATATGATGGTTCATGACAAATGACTGATCTGTAAAGACTTCCGTATACACAAGAGAAGTCTTCCCTATGAGGACTATATCCAGCCTCCTCAGAGATCTCATTCAGATGAATTTCCCATAGACATGGAAGCTGCTCCTTGTAGTCAAAAATACCAAATCTCTATGCTCCTTTTATGCAAAATGTCTGCATAGTTAACTAATTTAGGTGAAGATAAAGCTCTGCTGAATTCATAGATTAATTTCTTATACTTATTAGTATGTTTAGTGTTAGGCACTATACACAATTTTAAGAGGAGAAAAAGGAAGATTTCACACAACAAAACATAAATTATTAAATAAATGTAAACTTTAAAGGAGTTGATTTTGAAATTATAAGGCTGGAATGGTCATGTAGTCTTTAATATATATTCAATGTAGTTTAATCACAATAATTAATTATCCTTCTGTCTTATTCTTGACAGCCTCTTTCCTACAGATTGGAGGCAGCTTAAATATCACCTCCTCAGGGAACCTTTCTGAAATTCTGTTGACTGGGTTAAACTTTCTTGCCATCTGGTCTCATAGCACAGTATGGCACTTTTCAAAATTCTCTCACACCAATTACAGTTACATAATTAAATATGTGTAAGTTATATTTATCCTCCTTACTAAACCATTGGCTCTGTGAAGGCAAATACCATGTCTAGTTTGTTCACAATTATTTTTTTGAGTTATCAGCATAGGGTCTGCCTTATAGCAGATATTCAGTAGTAGATGCGTGAATTGATGAACCCAAGCCACTGGCTGGGAGCTTGTTTCCTGAAAACCAGCTGCCTACTCTTCCTCCAGGTTTTCCACCTTGGTTATTGCACCCACATACGACAGCTTTGGACTACCCAGTGCACTGACCCTGCCGTCACTGCTTGTCTGGAACCAAGGCTTTGGAGTCCTGTCTGTGGAGAGGACTCTGTGGAGTCCTGTGTGGCTTTTCCTTCAGCACCCACTTCCTGTCTAGTCTTTTTCTCCTCACATACAACTTTGCAGTAGTCATCTAACGTCAAGTCATCTAACCCCAGATATCGAACACCCTCCAACTGCCTTACGTAGTCACGATTATCTAAGTTCCAAGTAATTATGCCCTGGATTGAGACAAATTACAGCTCGAGACATTGGGTTTGGTTTGGTCAAAACAGCTGCTGCTCCTCAGATCATCTTTGATGTTCCTGAGCATCCAGAAATGCCATGGTGAGGCCAATTAGGAGACTCAATTTGAAGAAATATTTCCAAGTAGAAAGCCAGATCAAAATGTTCCCCTTTAATCAACATAAAGTGATAATAAACATGTTAATATTTGTAGAAAGAATGAATGGACAGAGAAAACATGGCCATGGAGATTCCAGAAAGATAAAACATCTGCATTCTGCATACTAGTAAATTCAGCCTCCAAGAATCAACTGATCAAAGGTTAATATTGAAGGGTAATAAGCTTTGAAAAAGTACTTAAACAAAGAGGGAAGTAAAGATATAATCAATAGGCTACTCAGCTGATTTTAGTGGCTTACCGCCTTTTTATTTTTTTTGAACAATTTAAAGTTACATTACCTAGAACCTGCCCCTTCCTATAAAGAAGCTGTGAACTTACCACCTCTTCCATCATCTGTGTGTCTGTGTCAAGGCTACAAACTTTCCTTTCTCTGGGAGAAATAAACTTATGTGGGATATAAAAGTCATGCAACTACCAATTGCAAGCTTATGTTTCTTTGATCTATAGATTACATAAAACATGCCTTTTGATTTTGTAAGCTTAGGTTTAATAAAATTATTAGGTTTTGGGCTGGACACGTGCTCACACCTTAATCCTAGAACTCTGGGAGACCAAGGCAGGTGAATCGCCTGAGCTCATGAGTTCAAGACCAGCCTAAGCTAGACTGAGACCCACCATCTCTAAAAAGCCGGGTGTTGTGGCAGGCACCTGTAGTCCCAGGTACTTGGGAGACTGAGGCAAGAAGATGGCTTGAGCTCAAGAGTTTGAGGTTGCTATGAGCTAAAGACACCATAGCACTCTACTGAGGGTGACCAAGTGAGACTCTGTCTCAAAAAAGAAAAAAAAAAAGAAAAAAAACACACAATTATTAAGTTTTCTAGAATTTAAATCCTTACTCTGGACACCTAGAGGCAAAAAAGATTTGCTACTGAATTTTCTCCTGACCAAAGGGATCCTTACTCGGAAAAAGAAGATTGCTTCTGGAGTTTTTTGAAATAATGCCCTTTAAGAAATATTTGGCATTTAAAATAGCATAAACAAAAACAAATAAAGTAATCTCATATAATCCATCATTATCTTAAAAAGATTTGCCAAGTCTGCTTCTCTCGTAAGTGCCTAAACAATTCATTATTTAACTTACTTCTTCAGCGATTATTTGACATTTGCATTCTAATGTTTCCAAAGATTTGTGCGTACACAGGCATCTCCAAAGAAAAATATCTTGTCATAAATGAATCATTTGATCATTGAGACTGGCTTCAACAACCTTGTTTGATCCGTATACCTGAAAGTTAATGTACAAATAGTTTGCTAGCCAAATGAAGGTAATGTTTACATGAGATTTTTCTGACCACAGCAAAACTGGGTATATCATGATGAGATTTCTGGGTAAAGGAATCATATTATGATTTCAGTTATTTTAAAAAGTCTGCTAAGTAAGTAGCAACTTTGATAAACGTATCTCTCAATAGATGGAATAAATATAAATATCTAAATATTTCTACATATTAGTTCTTTGCTCACTAGAGTTATACGAACATATTTACTTATTTGCTAACCGTAACTTTTGGTTTGGTACAGGCGTTATGAGATTCTGACAATGATGTGAACTGTGGTTGTCACCATAAGTAGTTTAAGTTCTAGTAGGATAAATAACTATTCACACAGTATGATATTCTATTCATTAATGCAACTATTTAAACAATATCATATCCTATATTTTTATGTGAAAATTTTAAATAAAGATAAAAATTGAAAGCAGATAGAAGGGATATAATTTCATTTGGAGATTACATTATGGAGAATAATTTTGAAACACGCAATGAGGGGAAGGAAATTTTACAATAATAATAGGCACAAGTTATTTTACACATTGCTAAGGTACTCTGTAAATATCACACAGTTCTTTTCTGGCAAAAATAACAGATATTCAATAGTAGACAGTGTGAATTAATGAACCTAAACCATTGGCTGGGAGCATATTTCCTGATAGCCAGCTACCTACTCTTCCTCCAGGTTTTCAACCTTTTGTTAGATAACATGAGAAAAGTAATACTTTACATAAATTAAGATTTTTGACCAAAATTCAAGTTTCCTTGCTGCTAATAAGGTCGCAAAATTTGAAATTAAGTATTTCTATTCCAAAGGCTGAGTTTTTCATTGCTTTTTTATATTGGCCCCTTCTAGGGAGAATAATGAGAGAATAGTAATCAGGTACACACGTGTAGTGTATATCTGGACTGAGACACCTGCAACCCCTCTGTATCTGCTCAGACACATAAGGACCCATGCAAGAGTGACAACCCTCAGAACACAGCCCCAACACCCCACCATGGATACCACGCCCTTTGTGGTCTGACCCAGACACAGTTTTGTGACTCCATTTCCTGCTAATCTCTCCCTCATCTATGCTCATCTTCTTTGAGAAAGCTAAGCACTGTTCTACCTTGGCCTTTAATACTATCTCTCCTTTTCCCTTCTTCCAGATCTCAGCTGCTTCCTTCTTCTCATTCAGATATGACCCTCTAAAAGACATCGTTCATTTAGAATGAGTCCAAAGAGAGCCCCTCTCTATCATAAAAACCTGCATTCATCGCTGTGTCAAGGTGTTATGTTTATTGTCTACCCTGACCTACCAGATGTAAGCTCATGAAACAAGGGGGTCGTTGGTCTTGTCCACCTCTGTATCTCACAGCTTAAAGGCACAGCAGGTGTTCAGTAGTTATTTGATAGAAAATAAGTGAATGAAATACGATGAGTCTAGGATTCTCATTTATCTTCTTGCAATTGAAGACTTTCCTCTGAATAACACATAGACTATCTGTATTCCTGTCCTAGAGCACTGATAACTCTGTCAAGATTTCTGTATATGATTATGTAAATTATTAACTGCAAATGCCTTCAGGGCAGGGATGATTCCTCACTATCCCTCAAAGCACAGAGAGTATTTCTACATATCCATTGGATTTAATTAGAGCAAATAGGCACCACTAAGGAAGTGTACAGAATCTACCATGTAGCAGAGAAAGTTGCTTGAAATGCTGAGTTGTCGTCACTAATCTACAAATATTTCTGGATAGATTGCTGAAAAGATCATGTTAAGATTTGTAGAGCATTTTGCAGATTTGCAAACTTACAGAAAATATTTTAGAGCTATGAATACAAATGCATGAGTATATTGGTCATAAAATAATTTTCAGATATTAGTTACCTTCTCACAGAAAGGCCAAGAAGGAATTTTTCTTAACAGCTATTCTGGTCAAAAGGGAAAAATACTCCCAAACTTTTCTCATTTTAGGTACTGAATAATTATATCTGGATTTTGTAGGCTTTTGTTAACTCATAGTTTATCTCTCTTAAACTCATCCATCTATGATCCGGCTTCTTGTATACTTGTGATAAACAAAGAAAGTTATAATTTCAACACTAAGTCTACTTTCAAATGTATGTTTGAGGTTAAAAACTTATGAACATGGCTTGTCTCTGTATTTATCGTTTATAAATCTTCTCAGTAGTGGAATTAAAATTTCAATATTATAAAAACTATCTCCCAGAAAAATATTTAAAAACTATAAGATGACTTTTGAGAGAAACTAAAGTGTAACTAAGGTATACTTTTATGTATTATTTTGTCACTTTTGATGTTGAAATCCAATTCACTATTTCTGTATATTGTCTTAGTCTTTTCTGATTTGTATTTTCATAACTTTTCTTCCCAGTTTAGTGGAACTTTCAAATAATCCAAATTTTTGCTGTATCACATGCTGTAGAGTCATTGAGTCAGAAAGATTTGAAACAAAGCTCAAACTATGCTTTTTTTCAAGCTTTGTAACCCAACACAAATGTCTTAATCTTTAACTTCTCATTGTACTTGTTTGTATTTTAATATTAATAGAAATAGTAAACATATTCAAAACGCACTGCAAGATTACATTAAATTAAATAAGTGACAATATGTGGAATACTCTACTATTTGAAAATACAACACACCTACGAAATCATCAGCTTTCTCTAAAACATTGCTAATATGGGACAGTGCCTGTGGCTCAAAGGAGTCGGCGCCGGATCCATATGCCAGAGGTGGTTGGTTCAAGCCCAGCCCCGGCCAAAAGCTGTAAAAATATATATATATATATTGCTAATATGGCTATGATTTTGGCAAAAGATGGCAGTCACTTTCAACCTCAGCTCCACCTTATTATGTGCAAAGAGTCCTACTGAATTACCTAAACTTTAGTTTATTAAAGATGTGCGAAAATTGTAAAATCGTTTGACTTTTACCGAAACAGGTTATCCTCTCCTCCATTTTACTTTGTGAAATAGACTTTGCCTTTACAGTGGACCCACCCCCCACATCTGAAGTTTTGCTTTCCACACTTTCAATTAACTAGGGCACGGTACAAAAAGGTATTTGTGGGGAGGGGGAAAGAGAGAGTTCATGTTAACAAAAATTGTATTATTATAATTATAATATATAATTATAATTGTTCAATGTTATCATTAGTTACTATTTCTAATGTCTTTACTAATTTATACAGTGAACTTTTTGAGACACCGGTTTATATAGGAAAAAGCATAGTATTTATCATTACTATCCACACTGAATGCAGCTATGAAGACTTTAAGGAATGCATGGACACCTATTTGAAACCTCTGAAAAATAAATAATAGTGAGAGGATTGAGGAAGAAGATCAGTATTCAAAGTGCTATTGACTAACATTGAGAGTACCATAATTTTTCCCTCTGATATCCCTGAATTCAATACAGCTTGAAATTTGGAAGAGAAAAAAAATCAATACAGAAAAAGGGCTTCTTACTCCAGCAGTGGCTTTAAGAATAAGAAAGATATTTCTTAATGCTCAGAGAAAATAAGGAAAGTCACCAAGTTTTTTCTCTTTTACTTCCCTGTGTCAATTCTTTTGTGCTCTAGTATCTAAGCAACCCTGTGAAAGCAATGACAACATTAATTACAGTGGTGTGCAAGAATATAAATCTAGGGAAAGAGTGGAATAGGGAGGATTTTCTCAATGACCAGAGAGCATGTTCCTTAGAGGACAGGGAAAATATTCAGTTACTTTTTCCTTCCTCTTTATCTTCCCTTTTTTTTTTTAATTTTTTACTTCGGAATATTACAGGGTATAAATATTTTTGTCACTTGAATTACTTTTGTTCAGTTTGAGTCAAATTGTCAATGTGCCCATCATTTGGATAGTGTGCATTATACCTATTAAATGTGAATTTACCCCTCCCCTCCTGCCCTCTCTCACCTGCTGCTTTCTTTTGAGTTTTACTACCATATGTGCACATGGGTGTTCATTGATTAGTTCTAATTTAATAAAGAGTACATGTGAGGCTTGTTTTTCCATTCTTGCCATACTTCACTTAGAAGAATGGTCTCCAGTTTCATCTAAGATGTTACAAAAAGGCATTATGCTAGTTCACCACTATTTTGTAGTTAAGTAGTACTCCATGGTATACATTTACCATATTTTATTAATTCACTCACGTATCGATGGGCACTTGGGTTGATTCAACATCTTTGTGATTGTGAATTGTGCTGTAATGAACATTTGAGCTCATGTGACTTTTTGATGAAATGGCTTTTCTTCCTTGGGGTAAATACCCAATAGTGGGATTCCTGGATCAGATGGTAGGTCTGCATGTCAGATATCTTCATACAAATTTCCATTGTACTAGTTTGCAGTACCACCAACAGTGTATAAGTGTTCCTTTCTCTCCACATCCATGCCTGCATCTATTGTTTTGGGACTTTTTGATAAAAGCCATTCTCACTGAAGTTAGGTCACATCTCATTGTGGTTTTGATTTACATTTCTTGGTGATTAGAGATGTTGAGCTTTTTTTCATATGTTTATTGGCCATTGGCCTTTAAAAGCTTTTTTCATGTCTTTGTCCACTTTTTAATGAAAGTTTTTCTTGCTAATTTGCAACCATCTCATTTCTTTTTTTTTTTTTAATTGTTGGGGATTCATTGAGGGTACAAGAAACCATGTTACACTAGTTGCATTTGTTGGGTAAAGTCCCTCTTACAATCAAGTTTTGCCCCCCAAAGGTGTGGCACACACCAAGGCCCCAAGACCCCACCCCCCTCTCTCCTTCCCTCTCTCAGCTCTTCCTTTCCCTACCCCTCCCTCATTCTTTCTCTCTCTGTTCTCCCCTTCCCTCACCCCCATCATGTCAATAATTGTCATTAATTGTCCTCATATCAAACTTGAGTACATGGGATTCATGCTTCTCCATTCTTGAGATGCTTTACTAAGAATAATGTGTTCCACTTCT